>MU388220.1:0-193287 GCA_022578535.1 Jackrogersella minutella
TGCGTCGTGGTCACGCGCTTCGTAGATACTAAATAACTATTAAATAGCATTAGATAGCATCTACGTCCTTCGGACGTAAACACAATCATCATCATACCATTATCACAATCTGGATAGGTAAGACAATTTTAGAAATCCCCTGCACGTTGCTGACAGCAGCTGAATGTTGGGGTGACACAGGCTATGCAGATTCATCGATATTTGCAGATTAGCTATCGAAGCCCGCTCATAAAATTTACTTCCAGTTAAATATATCAATTTCACGAACCCCTAGAAGCTCCGTGTAACCTATACTAGCTAATCTAGACTGCAAGAATCAAATACCGAAGACGAAGTGTGTGCCTTATATTGGATTTGCTAACTACATTTGGTTATACCTGGTTTCGTTAAGGCCTGATCCGAGACAATCTGCCTGCGGTCAGATCTAGTAATAAGTTATAAGAGTAATAGGTACTACTGCAAACGTATATATGCACCACTGAATGGTTTATGTCGTGATTGGGTGGGACTTAGGGGAAATAAAGATCCGGAACGGAAGGAGTTTTCCCAGAAAGAACCGACGCTGACCCTCTCGCAACTAATTACCAAAGGTCAGATTTGGGTGCCGCCTCCGAAGCACCGGCGTGAAGAAGATGAAGATCTTAGCCATTACGATAGTATTTTCATGACAACGTTGCTCAGTCAGCCGGCGTAAGAAATCCGGCACATCACATAACACGAGATATGGCCGGCTAAAACATTTAACTAAGTATGAGTAAGATGAAACTATAAGCAAGCCAAAAATATCGGCAGAGCAGAGCGGCATACCTAATAGATATCTCCCGTTTGGTTACCTGAGAATCTATCTAATACATTGAACGTGAATGTCACTTGAAATTTATTTCCTTAATTACTGTTGAGGCACCCAAACAACTCAGAGGTTTAATAAGATAACGAAGCAAATGATATATATTGCCAAATAACATAATACCTAGATTTCATAGTGCCTTATCTATGAAATCTTATTAATGCTAAAGACTTTGGCAACTAGTTATCAGGGGTAACCAAGACAATATCATTTACTATTACCGGAAGTAGATAATTATGTTGCTTCTGGGAACTCAATTACTATCTAGATATATTTGCATGACATGCAAGTATTTGTCAGAAGCCTGATCTTAAGAGGTCTAATCTCAGAGGTCTGATCTCTTGTATAAGGCGCACACCCAGGGAAGGGATACGCCTAGGGGGGTAAGCCTAGGAGAAGGGATACACTTGGATACACCTGAAGGAGATACACCTAAGACATTACGGACAAAGAGGGCTTTTGTATGTATAACGCGATCTAGTGCAGATAGGCTTGGGATCCCTCGCACAACAACGTGGTTACAACACTTACCATATGGTTCGCATCGTGACAGTATCAGAACGCCACATTTAATAGTTGGGATGAGTTTGCGAGACGATTCCTGTATTTACGTGGCATATGCTATTCCCAAACTATTCGTGTAGTTAGTAATATGCTTATCAATCCTATCATCTAGGAAAGAGGCTGATGAGAGTATTGGAAGAGTTATCAGCTTGAAGTTCAAAGCCATATAGTTAGGTACATTCTATGAGTCTCGAATGTCTTTGATAACTACGCTTTATCTCTACTTTCGATGCTGCCATCTCAGATAGAAGCACACAATATGCTAGTGAGATGTCCTACTGAACTAGCCGCTCTCAGATATCTTTGAGCATTGCGATGAGGTCTCGGTATGAGTTGCCAATGCATCATGGATCCCCTGTACAATAGGGATCGTGTATTTCCGTGCTCGATAAGCAACATATCTAACCTCTATAGATGATATCTATCTGGTTGATATCGTCAATAAATGAAAGCTCTTCTAAAGAAAAAAATCCCGCAAGTTTACTGCAGTAAGGGTTACAGGTTGACTGAAACATGTTAGTTAACCTCCTTTGCCCTTATCTCGACGACCAGGATCTTGCTATACACATCTTTCGGAATCTCGGAGCATTTCTTAAGCCATAGCGGAGAGTAACTCAAGTAGTAGGTATATATTACCAATCAATGTTATTATTATATGTGGTGTTGTCGAGTCCTCGAGAACATAAATAGTAGCCATGGCCCGCAAGCTGTTGTTCTTAATTAACCAACACTTCTTCCATATCAATAAGGACCCCTTTTACACTTTGACTTCTACTAGGTTATCCAACGGTGGCTATTGAATAAGCGACTATGGCGAAAACCATTAAAAATGTAGAGATAGTAAGCTTGGAGGTCGAGCCTGAGCCGCTTCCAGTCACACGAGAGAACCTTTTGTTGAGTTTGCGAGGATGTCATGTTACTATTCCCGACTTACAGTCCATGATAGGGCACTGGCCCCAAGGAGTTCACCCGGAAGTCAAAAGGCTGGAGAAATACGTACAAGACACAATCGCAAGGTACTCCAAATCATCTGATTGTCTTGGCCATGCCGAATATTCTGCTCACTCATGGTATACAGCATTCTGCCTTCCCCAATAAATGAAACTCGATTTCGAACACTCGAGGCGTCGAACTTTGCCTTGTTTGCAGCTTCTTGGTGGCCGTACGCACCATACGAGGCCTTGGAAATCGGCACTTGTTTGGCGATTTGGGTAAGAGATAATCCAAGAAATCTAGTCATATACCATAGTCTATCCAGTTAACACATATCTCAAAGCTCTTTGCCTGGGATGATGGTATGAAGAACCATTTTAAACATCCTCAGACATGATTATTCTCACCATGTCTAGAAACGGATTCTCCCGAGTATTCAACCATCGTCAATGATTGGGATGAATGTTCCACGTTCCGGCAGAAAACCATGGACTACTTACAAGAGAGTCTGTCTGGGAACTCACAGTCGAATCTCTCAGCTATATCCACGAACCCTATCATAACTGCCTTCAGGCCAGTAGGCGAAGCCATATCGAAGTCTTGTGATAACCGTATGTCACCGTACCGTGCTTTATTGAATATCCGCGGAAAAGAATCTCACAAAGGCTCTAGGCCAGATCAGCATGTTTCTCAACGAATTGCTATACTTCGTTCAAATGTGCGGCGAGGAGCAGAAGCTTCAGATGGCCCATCGGCTTCCTACTGTTGAAGAGTATATCCGGCGCCGGTTGGGTTCTGGCGCAGTCAGGATAATGTTTGCTACTACTGAGTAAGGATTCCTATGTTCACGCTTGTTTGGTTCGGTAAGGTGGTGCTAAGGTTTTTAGATACGCCTATGATATCACACTATCCCAGGAAATACTGGATGATGAGGCAATGCAACGATTATGTGAAGAAGCCAACATTCTCATCTGCATGTGAGTCTCTCATAAAGAATATCGATCCTTAACACAACACTGACAGTATTTTAAGCACCAACGATCTATTGTCCCTAAAGAAGGAAGTGGTCAGTCTACGAGCTCCTATTATCATCTACCAAGTTTCTGATACATTGATAAATTGTAGGCACTTTCACAGGTCGACTCGATGATCCCTCTCCTGTCTCTGGAGCTTGGATCTGTACAGGCGGCCATAAACCACGCTACGGAGGCTGTAAGATCATCGATTCAGAAAATAGATGCTGCAGAAGCGGAGATCCTAGCACGTTACTCGTCTACTCCTGAAGTCCGGGAAGATATTCGTAAATTCATCGAGGGATGCAAATATGCTTGTACATGTAATCTCAACTGGAGGTAAGTGCTGATAATCTAATGTTGGTTAGACTTTTAGGTACTAATCTAAGACTACCTCAGTCTAATCACGGGGAGGTACAAGCTCGACTGCCAATCCATGAAGGGTGGGCTTCATATGACCCTTTGAGTCTTTGACTATTTTGGAAAGTCTTAACCTAGAGGCATGAGATATTATTAACACAGCTTGGGCACCTAAGAAAAGGCAGTGGGGTTAAATATGACTAGGGAATTTAACATTCTCTTGATACATTTTGGATTCAATAGACATATATTGTACTTTGTCAGAAATCCAAGATTTCTAGTTATGATATGTTTACGACTAAGGAATTGACGTCGTTCAAGCTCATATGTCAAAAGGGGATACTGGTCATTCTGATAAAGAGCCATTCATTAAATAGCCATGGGAATAATATGAAGATTTTCACCACTAGTTCTATCATAGATATTTATGTTTAATTTGTTTGAGTTGTCATATGGTTAGGACAAAGAGGGTTTGGTCTTATGATGAAATGGTAATCACATTCTAGACCACGAAGATACCAAATATTCGACCAGTCACTTCCCCTAAACATCATATTAAGACATTGCACGGAGATAACATGTCCAGCACACCCAACACCACCTAGCCATGCATCTTCAGATTTCTCGCAGAAGGTGCTAGTTACTACCTAACTTGGTACTCTACGACACAGCAGCCTCCCCGAAGCAAACCATCCCACCCCCATGGCCTCTCAGAGCCCACAGTCAAGATACGGGCTCTCCTGCCCCTCAGGCGGCTCCTTCTACATCTGTCAGACGAGCCCAACCCGCTTCCTCGGCTGCTGCGAGACGGACCCATGTTCGAGCGGAGGCTCGTGCGCGGCCGACTCCCTCCGCGCGGCCAGCTACGCGAGCTACCCAGGCGGGGCCCAGAGCTGCGCGGCGCCGGCGGGCGAGTGGTACACGTGCGACTTCGCGACGCCGCGGTTCATGGGCTGCTGCGCGCGCGACCCGTGCGACGCGGGGTGCCCCGCCGCGGACCTGGTCCCGGCGCGGCTCGACGACGATGACGCGGTCGCCGCGCCGTTTCTGGTTCAGGTTGCGAGGAGTAGTGTCGGTTCGACCAGTGTGCAGACCGCGAGCCCGACGACGACTGGGGCTGGTGGCGAGGCTAGTAGCAGTGGCGGAATAGCGGGGGAGCCGTCGCATATCCCGGCTTCGAGATATACTGGGTTGATAGTTGGGCTCAGCACGGCGGCGATTCTGGTGCTGCTCCTTGTTATGGGCGTTGCGATCTGCTGGAGGAGGAGAAATAATGTGTGGGACTATAACGGCAAGGGGCGTCATGCCTTCGGATCTCGTGGAGGTGAAAACTATAACCGGCATGGTTGGCGAACATGTGAGTACGGTTGATCGTAAAATTATAATGATATCTGTTCTTGATAGCTGATTACTGTACAATTAGATCTAGTCTCAGGTGCCCAACTATTCCGGAAGCTTCTGAGGTAAGAAGCATCGAGTCGGGAGCAGGAGTCCAATCGCAAAGAAAGCCGGGTTGGTAGCACGGATTACCGCCATATTTGAGACGCCCCATCGATGAGAGCCATCAATACTTTCCGGGCGCAGTGTCGATAAATTGATGTTGAACTAGCATCTCGGAGTTGTGAACGTATAAGTACCTGGACAGACGGTCAGTACGTGGAATCTTTATAGATTACTCGGATGGGGATCATATACTTTTGTGAATGTCGTGTATATGTTTCTCAATATCGAAGTCTCGAATTATCTATCTAAGCGTAATAGAGTTAGCTATGGAATATTATTTTGGTAAAAGTTTGATGACATTTTCGCTTATTGCCATCGAGAATCATATCGCCCGTACAGTCGCTAGAAAGCATCCTAACCAAAATGTCCATCGGAAGAACACATAGTTATTGCTTAGTAATATATAATATTTCACATCCTTACTATGCCGAAGTACTAGGATTGCGAGAGACTCGGCGGCACATCTCCATCCCCGGTACCCCAAGTAGTGCTCTCCTTATCGCCGAGCGTGAGCTCCAATGTACCCCCCTCTAGGAAGAAGCTATGCGTGAGGTAGCTCTTCGTGTAATCCGCCCCATCCAGCTTGGCGCTCTGGATGTAGATATTCTTGTAAGCGGTGTCGAAATTGACGGTGTTGATCGTCGCTGTCTTGCCCGTCATGCGGTTGGTGATGGACACGGACGGGAAGAACGGGGCTGTGATGAAATAGACGTCCTGGCCGGGATTTGGAAACACGCCTAACAGGGCTAGCGCGACGAAAGAACCCATGGCGCCCGAGTCATCGTTCCCTGGTATACCTGCTGTTGTGGTGTTGAACTGGCTGGGGATGTAGTAGTGAGCGCGCTCAGCAGATTTTCCAGGCCGGCCAGCGTAGTGGTATTGAAATATAGTCAAGAACGCTTGTTCGTCGCCGACATAGAGGATTCCGCTCTCGTGGAGGTAGTCTAGACGGCTGACAAAACTGTCCGGGCCGCCGAGAGTAGTGATCAGACTTGCCATGTCGTGAGGTGCGAAGAACGTGTAAAGCCACGGGGAACCTTCATATGTCTCGTGGCCGCCTGAGTTGAGATAGCAAGAGTCGAATGAGTTGACAGAAGAGCAAAGGGTTGGATCCTGATATCCCCAACTACCATTCAAATACTTCGGCTGCAGAAATCCAGTGAATCCGGTGTCTGTCCCACCAATATCCGAGGTTTGATCAGGATTATATAGGGTTTTCCAGTTTTCAGATCGCTTTGTATACTTCTCATAATCGTCCTCCTTGCCCAACGCTTTTGCTATCTCAGCAATGCAGAAGTCGTCGTAAGCGTACTCGACTGTCCGGGAGATGCTCCGCGTGAAAAGGCCATTGCCATATGGGTCAAAATCATCGGCGGGGATGTAGCCATAATTCTTCCAGCTATTCAAACCACCACGGCCCTCATAGTCCCATACCGGGGGTTCATTCTCTGCATCTTTTATCAGAGCTTCGTATCCAGTTTCCCAATCGACACCCTCTGTGATATTCTTTAGATACGCATCCGCTAGAACAATGTCGGCATTAGACCCCCCTTGCTATATATGATACGTTGTTAGCTGGATATCACCGATAAATTAAGTAAAAATGTGTTCCTTGAAATGAAAGTGAGTTACGCACCGTCCACCCCTTGCAGAGAGACATTCGACAGTCAGGCAACCACCCTTCGTGGCGGTAGATATCAATGAGAGAGCGAATCATGAGAGTCTGTGAATAGGGGTCCACTAGGGTGATAAAGGAGTGGATGGATCGAAATGAATCCCATATGCAGTACCATGAATCATAATACGGTTCGTCGCTATCCCAAAGATAGTTCTCCCCGGTGTAATCCTGCGGGCTTAGCATTGCTCTGTACACGCCACTCCAGAAGACAGTTTGTAAGCTGGTGTCCTCGAAGCCGGTCGCGTCGATGCTCAAGACCGAGAGTTTATCTTTCCAAATATCTTCGGCTGTAGCCAATGTCTTCGAGAAGTCCAAATCCGGTATCTCGGTCTCGGCATTACTGCAAGCTTGCTCGACGCTCTTGAACGAAAGACCAACTCGAACTGTAATTGTAGTGCCATTTTCGACCTTGTCGAACCAGGTATAAGTCCCAGCCGGCAGAGGAGGCGAGTTATTGTCCTTCCCTACGACGACGCTTTTCGGATCGCTACCAGCCCTATTGTTCACGAACACGCCAGTATCGCGGATAGAGCTGCCCTGAGAGAAGTCGGCACAGAAATGCAGGTTGTATGTACCTGTTCCGAAACTAGGTTCAAAAGTACCGCTCCCAGACATTCGACCGGTATCTGGATCCACGGATGCACTGCCGTTCTGGCGTGTGTCTGGTAGATCCGTCAAGTCCGCAATGAACAGAGGACTCAGGGGTGCGTCCACGGTAGCATCTCCAGTGGCGTTGCCGAAGAAGGTGAATCTATAAAGCGCCGTGTGGTTCGCAGCCGTGATCTCCGCTTTGATTCCGGACCCGAGATTAATGGTGAAATAACCAGGACGAGCGGAAACACTCCCATCAACGACAGGGACGCTGCGCTGAGTCTTAGGGAAAACGCAGCCATCTATAGTGTCGTTGGTGCAGCCTGGGTAGACGAAAATTGGGAAGTTGGCCAGCGACGAGGCGCCACCGGTTCCCGAATCATGCATATGAGAAAATCCTGTGACCGGGCTTCCGTTCGACGCGTATCCTCCTTGATTATCACTCGTGACATCTGCGACTGCTTTGGCCATGCCTAAGGAGTAGTTAGAGATATTTCACACGTACACCTAGGTATATAGAACTTGTCAACACATACCAAAAGGCAGAGTCGCTCCGGCAAAGACATGTCCTATTGTAGTGATAAGTTAGCCATGAAGGGTATGCCTCTGTAAGTAACCTACCCCCGTTACGAGTACCGATGAGAGGATCTACAAAATCATAACCACTAACGGAGCTATTGGTAGCTCGACGAAATGAATATGCATAAGAAGCTTGACATGATGTAGCCGCAACGAAAGACAATAATAATAATCGAGCACTCATCTTGTGTCTCTATTCTGACCGAAGTCGATTGAGCCTCCCAGAGTGATGTGGCTACTATTCTTACCTAGAGGTTTCTAGGTGAAGGGATAGTCAATGTAAACCACGAAGAAGACAAAGAGGAGAAGCTCATGGTACATAAAAGGCAAGTCGCAAGATATAGCAACGTGGTATTGCATGTTGTCGAGGGTCAAGGCGGGGTCCAGATTCAGATGGCATTTCGTATATTCGGGTTCCTATGATTAAAGGAAAGTGGACTTCAAAATCACCATTCCTTCAGCTGAACTAAGCCCCTTCTGCTGCAGCTAGGTAATAATACTATGGATAGCTGAAGCAAGGTAGTCGTATGGTGAACTTGGGGGCTATTATGCAGATGGCCATGGTCATTGCCACCGGATAACCTGGCAGCCCGGTAAGCATAGAGAATTGGGGCAGTTGGGGTAATATCCCAAGCCCAAATGGCAAAGACATATGAAAAAGCAAGGTACCGGTAATTTGAATAGGAAGCAAGTTTTGATATTGACCAGGACCTACATGTAGGTCTCGTCTACTGTAACTGTAACTGCTTTGCTGTGCTAACATGAGTCCTAAGAGTCCTACAAATGTATAGGCTTAATAATATTGAGATCGTCGTCACCAAATATAGTGCTTATGGGATTTTCAATCAGATTTGTAAAAAGATCCCATACAATGTTAAAGTTGGTTCTTAACATGAATGGTCAGGAACAAAAAGACAGAAAAGACAAACAAAATCTTAAGCTTCCGTCCACCCCTGTTAGCTATGCACTTAGGTACACTTAGGTAAAGACTAAAGCGGGAACAACCCCATCTCAGCGATCTTCTGATTGGTTCAAAGATTATCCCCGCGAAAACCTTAGCTGCCATTGTTATCGTTATCGAGCAGCAGAAAAATTTCCCGTCTTGAATTTTTTATTTTCATCGGTCAAATTTCATACGAATCTAGAAGCTTGATCAATTGAGATTACAACAACCCGCCGACTGCGACGACAAACTTAATTCCCGGTACTCTTCGCTCCATTGCATCTAACAGACGGCATATTCAATTGCTTGAACTTTCACTGCAATCAGACAAAATGGCTTCGACAAAACCGGAGAAGAAGGACAAGAAAGACAAGAAGCGCAGCGACGCCGACGGCGTGACGAAGGTCAAGAAGGACAAGAAGGAGAAGAAGGATAAGAAGGAGAAGCTGAAGAAGGCAGTCGACATCGCCCTCGATGACCAACTACAAGCCGACGCCACCGCGTCCGTCGCCGTCGTGAGCAATGGCGAGGAGAAGGCCGCCAAGATTCTAGTCCCCGTCGTCGGCGCCCTGGTGCCCTTCGCGAGGCCGTTGGCAGACGAGAAGGCCACCAAGAAGATCATGAAGACCGTGCGGAAGGGTAAGCCTACCTCCATATTTCCCCATGCCACCAACACCAAATCTCACCTCCCTACCTACTGCCCCCCATAAATCCAGAACCAAAAGAACTAACGCGACAACCCCGACCAACAGCGGCCAAGCACAAGACCCTCAAGCGCGGCGTCAAAGAGGTCGTCAAGTCCCTACGCAAGTCGCCCGCGGGCGGGCCGAGCAACACCTCGTTCCCGGGCGTCGTGGTGCTGGCCGGGGACATCAGCCCGATGGACGTGATCAGCCACATCCCGGTGCTGTGCGAGGACGTCAACGTACCTTACGTCTTCGTCACCTCGCGCGCCGAGCTCGGCGCCGCCGGCAGCACCAAGCGCCCCACCAGCGTCGTCATGGTCACCGAGAGGCAGGCCAAGGGCAAGAAGGACAAGGCCGCCGATGACAAGATAGAAGAGGACGGTGCCGAGGAGGAATTCGCCGAGGCGTATAAGGACCTGGTTAAGCTTGTTGAGAAGGAGAGCAAGCACCAGCTTAAGCTGTAGGTCGGGGTTGACACACTACGGCTGTTTGACTCTGCCTCGGGGGGTTTAGGTAAAAGACTTCACTACTTACCGGCGTGACGCCCTTCCAGGCTCGGGAGCATTGGTCTCTTCTTATAGTTGCCAGGCGTTCTTCACTGCCCTTTCAAGCATCCAAGGGCATCTTCGGATCACTGTATGTACTGTCTCGGTTGGCTACATAGGCGTAGCCTCTGGCGTTGGGGGAATACATTTGCTCTGGGACATCAATCAATCTTGATTTATAATGAACACGATTCCAGTTAAGCCTCACAAGCTGCTACAGCATGATTAATGTGTGCTACTACATGATCACATATATAGGTCAAGTTCATCGGCGCATTTTGGAAACAATATCCACGAGTATTCGTTTATTACGTACAGAACTAGGAAGAGCTAACCGCGCCATCCCATCTTCCCTCCTATTTGGGCATGTTTACCCCATAGGAAAGCTAACAAACACGGGTCCTTCAAACTTTCCAGGCTTCTAGTCGAAGGGGTTGGTCCGGGTACCCCACCAGGTCAAGAACAGAGACAAACCGACGGTCTCGAGAATCTTCGAGGTAGCACCAACCGCAACGGTATCAACAGGGCGTTTCTCGGTGAAGAGTTGAGCAAGGTACTGCGACGTTGTTAATTATGGACATCTGATTACTGAGTTTTGGAGGCTGTACGTACAGTAGGGGCAGACGTGGCCGCGAAGACTAGGGCGCCTAGGTAGGCAGCGCCCTTGTAGCTGAGGGTACCGGTTGCGTTGATGAGAGCACCAACGCCGTATGCTTGCAGGGCAGAGCCGACGAGGGAGGTTCCCCAAGCGACAGCAGCTCCCGAGGCTTCCTTGGATTGGAGGAATTCCTCCTTGGTGTTGGCCTGCTTGGCTCGCTGGTATGTCTGGCCAAACAGCGGGGTGAGAACTGCTAGCTCGATGCCATGGTTGAATACGGTGCCGAGGGCAATGGCCGAAGGCCTAACGGGAGGGAGGTCTTGAAAATTGATACTTGTTAGATTTTTTTTCTCCAATTCAGCTTGCGAACTTCGAGTCTTATAATCTCTTATGGATAGCTCATCCCGCTCATTCCGGGCTCAGGAGTACCATGTGATAAGGTATAACTTACAGTGAAGAGACATGATGGGCGTCTTGGATGTGGTAGTTCGTTTTGGCAGTGTATAAATCTATATCCCAATTCGAATTTATGTAGGTGTAACTAGTAAATATCGCAATGGTTTGTAGCTGGAAGGGAACAGTGATGTCGAGAAAAGCTTTGTTTTATAACGTCAAGCTATCGCATCGATGACGAAACTCAACCTTGACCTCAAGCAGCCTAGGGACCAAGTATAATCCGAACTCTAGTGTAATGTACCTGCCTACATTATGCCATCATGCTGTTTGCGACTGCCATTCAAGCCTCTTAAGCCGCAGTCTTGGTTTGCCTCTCTACGTGACGTAATAGATGTCTTGAAGTGCCACAAGGTTATTCATTGGGTCGTGGGGCTTGGGAGGATCATGAATCGTAAACTTAGATACAAGGAAGTACACATTTAAGGTAATGGAATGATCGATCTACTTAATTGTGGCTGAAGCGACTTTGTATTGGAAGTTTGTAAAGTTTTATACATTTATGTTTATACAACATTAAGCTTAGAAGCTTCTTGACGTTTGGAAGTTCTAGAAAACGTTAACGATCTGAGCCTTATGGAACCCACCATTTCCATACAATTGGTACGCCAGGTGCTAGGTATTTATCGCCAATCTTCCTAAGTAATGCATGTAAGGCGCATCAAGCCAAACATTGGACTTCCCGAAATCCATAAAAGCAGGTAACATTAGCGGATACTGTCGTATTCCATACCATCGATGCAATTGGTAAGCCAGGTGCTAAATATACTCAATCTAATTGGAAGTTCACATGAGATCGGTCGTTCTACGAGCTGCACGAGGTCGCATTTCCTTAGAGCCGGAGCATAATCCCCTGGAATGACCCACTCCGCCGTGACTTGAACGTTACCGGAACTCACTTCATCATGACGATTTGAATTTTGGACGAATAGCCGCTTCGAAAATATGCCACGGTTTAAACTGCGAATAGTGTATGCCGAGAGACCGATTCCCCGCTGGATACCTACATAGGTACCAACTCTCAACCGAACCGAATCGGGTCGGGCTGGACTACGATAACCGAATCTCCTCCATATTGCTGTTCTGCTGTGCTTTCGCTGCACACACCAGCCCGTCTCTAACTCCTTAGAAATGTACACTTATTATATTAACGCCTTAAACCTGTACAACGAATCACGTATTGGTGGCAAGTTCCACGAATGCTAACCCTCGGTGTATCAATTCCCTCCATAGTTAATACCAATTAACACCCCGCTATGTATTTTTATCTCCAATGGGTTTGATATAATTGTCTTCACGTCATCATATGCTGCCCGTCCTCTCCGCCCCTTAATGCAAGCAATGCCCTGACATCTGAAACGTACTGCATGCCTTCCAGAAGAGGTACCAGATGCAGTAAATCATTATCGGTCGGGTCATTGATCCATCCTTGTATGGGAATCGCATTGTCTGTGTCGATTCCCCAGTTAGCACACTAGCAGGAAATCTAATGCGAGATGATTCGACATTTAGGGGGATACTCTACCTTGGTGGAACATGTAGCTTAGCGGGCTGTTGTCTAGAATCATGACCTTGCTCAGGTCTGGTTCTATAGAGCTAAGATCCTTTATGAACGCGCCATGTCTGAACGTGCAGTGCTGCCGGTAGTATCTTCCGGTAAAGAATTTCCTCTCGGATTCCAACCAGTCGATGACAGGATCGGCATACTCTTGCACCGACGCCGTGAAGACAACGAGATTAAACCATTTGCAAACCTTAGGAATCCGGATTAGCATGGTGATATATAGGACGGCCTACAGTGATCGATCTGCTCACCTTTCGAAGAAATTCGTCGCAGTACGGCCGCTTGTGAACATAGTACAGGATGGGATGCTGAGGCCCTAGAGCCTGCTGACCCCCACTCCCAACATATGTCGTGTTCAGCCGCACTTCGACCATGTGTCCAGAGCCCATTCTGCCCCCTTTCGACATGCTATGTATCAGCGTCTCGTCAAGGTCCAGTATGAGCGTCTTTAGGTGCTTCGGGTCGACAGGTTCATAAGGTAAGTAGGAAGGCTGCCGTTGGGGTATTAACGGCCTAGGGGGGGCGGGAGTCTTGGGATATCTTGTCAAGGCGCTGACAGGTGATGTGGGAGACTTGAGCTGCGCTGATAAATCTGATGAGTTCTCGCCGCTACCAGCGCCACTAGTAGTACTCGTAGACTGAGACTTCTTGTGCTTTCGATGTCGCATTGCCTCGTCGTTGTTCAGCTTAATCCTGATCGACCTCCTCGGAGTAGCTTCGTCCGTAGTATCAAAGGATTTAGACCGCGCGTGGCGGCCGGAAGAACCGGAACCGCGCCGAGCACCTCGAGGCCCGGACCCCGTGTCGGATTCCGACTCGGACGATATGCCGGAAGATGAAGTCCCTGATGAGGGTACCCGGCGGGAGGGAGAGAACATATATTTTCCTCTCGCACCCTGGCCGGGACGTTTTGATGATGTTTGCTTTTCATTGTCTACCGCGAGGAAGTCGGCGGTGATTTTGCGCTTCTCCCCTCCGTGTATACCAAACAAGCTCCTCAGTTGTCGCAAGGGTGTAAAGTTTCCTTGCTGGTCGTAAAAGAAAGCGGCCAGGTAAACGCCGGGCGCGGCAATAGTGGATAAGACCCAGCGGAGAGAGTTGACGAGACTGCTTGCTATGCGCGCGGGGATAACATGCCAAGAGTAAGATCTGATATTCGTCCCCTTTGCATCGTTCCTATCTAATAAAGGCGTCTTCTCATCTACACTTTGGAAATCGCCGCCTATATCGTCGTCCTTTGTGAATGTGCCCTCGTTAGATTCAGAGGTACCCGCGCCCGTGTCGCTGGGTGACGTCTCATCTACAGGCGTTTGGTTGTTCTCATCGGACTGGGCGACGGCCAAACCGATATGGCTTAAGGAGTTTGATCGCGAAGGTGGAGTACTTGAGGTCGGAGAGACGCGCGCAGATATTATATTAAGGGAGTTCATCTTCCGGTCGACCTGCAAGCCATGAAGGATCGATCGTGCCCGCCAAAGAACAAGCAAAACTCGTAATTTATTCAGGACAAATCTAGTTGTTCAGTGGAGGCGACGTGTTGGCAGGCAGGCGAATAATACAATTGGTATCGGTCGTCGGGCGGGCTTAATTGCCCGAGTCGTTTGTTTGTACCTGTCTTGAGGTTGATTGGAACTTTGGAGCCTTAGGGGTGTATAATCGTAAAAAATCGTATACAAGTTCCAGGGTAACAGATGGGAGAGAATAGATTTGGGGGGCTTTCTCTTTTTTTCAAACCTCGGTTGAGATACAACGGTTGACAGTTATTACGCGCGCGACAGTGATGACAGATGTTACCTGTTTCCTCTAAACATTTCATTCCTCATATAATCTGGATCTGGATTTGTGTTTTTTTTGCGGCTGATGCGGAATAAGAAGAAAAAAAGAAGCAGAAGAAAAATAAAAACACGCTGTCGCGAAGAGTCTCGTATTTGCAGGTTACAAAAAAAGGATCCTTTGTTTCACCAAAGAAATTCAGAAGTTCAGAAGCCTCACTTAGAATTTAGGTAGGTCTGGTAGGTCTGGTACCTAGGTTAAATCAGGGAGTTTATTTGCAGGTAGCCCTGGAGAGTTCCTAAAAGCAAACAGCTTCAAGGGCTGCACCTGGCTCAACAGAATAAAACTATTGGAGCCAAGACCACCACCGTACCACTGGAAATTAGCGGCATTGTCCCGCTTCTATCCATGGATGGAGAGTGTACCCAGGTAGGGTACCCATAGTACCTACTTGTAGGTAATCGTAGGGAGTAAATTAAGCAGATTAAGCAAATTACCCCATCACGTGCTGAACATCTATGCCCAAAATGTAATTGACCCCGCCATTGCATCGTACAGTGAACTACTTAGGTACATACAATAGGTACATACCCCATTCGGCCATTTGCGTATTTCGCGGTAGATCGTATTGATTGACTCATACTTTTTTCAATTCTCACAAAAAAGTTTACAGATAATAATTTAACAAACACTCCTCGACAATACTCGTTATAGAGAACGTCAAACCAATTCATTCATTAATACTCTTTTACCTCTAACCTGATTTTCATATTAAAAGTTTTCTCGTTTTAGAAAAAGAAAATTTAATCCCGAAACAAAATCGCAAGTTGCTTACTTGCGTTTTTATTTGCGCCGACCACGCCAGACTTACATCGTTCGATTGAAATTTATTAAAGCTCCCATACAAGTGGACACCTTCCCTGGAGCTCCTGGACGGTTGAAGTATGGCTCCTCCTAAAGGGGGCTATGCGCCTGACTTGGACAAGTTCCTCGATACACTGAAACGGCGGCCAGTCGACGCCTCCGTCGAATTTCTTATCTCGTGAGCGCGAAGCCTTCTGCGATGCTGTTGGGACTTGGGGGCTAATTTACCCAATATAGCCTCCTAAAGCGACGACAGATCAGAGGGTCCGAACCATGCGCGATCGCTACAGCCCACGTCCTCCTACAGGTTGTCGCTAGGGATAAATGGAGCGACGTCGACCAACTCATCGGGCGCGTCCAACTAATCGGAAGGCGGCTTGTGGCAGCACAACCCCATGAGCTAGTGATTGGGAATATCGTAAAGAGAGTCTTAGGATTGATACGCGATGAAGCAGAAGAAGATAGGAACGAGAACGGTAGCGACTCGATAACCGACAGCACCCCCTCCCTGCCGCCTGCGATTACGGCGCCCCCTTTCGACAACAGAATCCGGCCCCTTTCGTTAATTGCCCTCGGAGGCTTTGCTCGTACTCAGTCTATGTTCAACCTGCTCTCCGATCCGGACTTCATTCCTTCGCCTACCTCCACACCTAGGTTAGGAGGTTCGGGAGCCTCGACACCGCTACGACATGGACAATCTACAAACGTACATGCACTTAGGTCGGAAGTGATTGACGGAATTGAAGAGATCATGGATGAGATCAGACAGGTTGACGAACAGATCCAGGCTTATGCTGAGATTGTCATTCATCCGGGTGACTACGTGTTAGTCCACCAGCCCTCGAGGACGGTCCAGAAGTTCCTCACGCGAGCTGCATCGAAGAGGAAATATACCCTATTCCTCGTTGTCGACCCGACTACAGCCTCCGCTACCGAGGATCCGTACGCCTCCCTACGAAAGTCTCTATCGTCTGGGGGGTCAACCGTAGTGAATATCATGAACGTCGGTCTTGTGGCCTACATGTCGAGAGTCAACAAAGTCATTCTTGGAGCCCGGGCGATTACTAGAAAGGGCGGGGTTATTGTCGATTCCGGTGCTGCAGCGATCGCTCGAGCCGCTCGAGAACAAGGCAGAACAGTCGTCGTCCTAGGTGGCGTCTATAAGATTAGTCCCGACAATCGGTCTCACCACGAGGGGTTCGTCGAATGGGGCAACCCCAATAAGTATGTCAACTTCGCAGACGGTGCCATGGTCGGACAGGTGAAAGTTAGAAACGCCATCGCCGAGTTTGTCCCTACGGAGCTTGTCAACACCTACATTACGAACTTGTAAGTGGTCACACATCAAAGTAGGACTTATAGATTTGCTAACTTTCTATAATAGGGGGGCGCACTCCAAAGACCATTTACATGGCATCATTGCCGACCATTACAATAAAGAGGACATGAGCTTCGATCTCTTCGGGAAAATCCAGAGATGAAGCTCGTGGCGTCATGTCTAATTGTGATCATCTGAGGCCGATCAAATGTAGTGACACTTTAAACGAGCGGAATGTCTTTCATCTCGGAATGGCAGAATGGGTTGCCTCGGCATGTCTAACAATGATAGTGTAGCCTCGCTCGCTCATTCGAACATTCCGCGAGTTTGACTCATTATTTACGGAGGTGGTATAATGGCCGCGTCACCAAGAAGTGAACTTGGCATGCAAGTGCAAGGGTTCTTTTTTACAGCCAAAGACAGTGGAGAGGGAGCAGCAGAGAATTGTCTACATATTGATAGTAGAGCGTGGGGTGGGCTGACTAACAGAAGCTTTGGGTGTTCCTCCACCTGGGCACCACACTGGCACACCTGGGCACCCGGTCGGAATCGAGCGAATCTCGATTAGGGATGGCCCCGCCTAGTTTAACGAAGGCTGAAGAAGCTCAGCCTCCAATGAGACCGTTTCCTGCCCCAACGCTTCGCTGCTGATACAGGTGGGATTTGAATAGGTCGGGTCGTAGGTAAATAAAATGTACTACTTAATCCGAAGTCCCCTTTTTAGGCACCAGCTTTGAGAGTAATTGTGATTTTGGTTGTTAAATGATGCTTACGAATACCAAATTCTTTATCACTATAATACTTGAGAATATTTACCTAACATTCATCCGATTTCGACTATTCAGCAACTTTGATAATAAGTACCTAGGCCTAGATCTAAACCTTCTTTATACATAGGTCCCTGGCTAGACTACCCGAGTACCGGTAGCTAGCGAGCTCCTATAAATAAGCTATACCTAGTGGTTGATTGAACGCAATCGCCTCCAGGACTTTTACTTTTAGTCTTGCACTTTCAATCACATTGTAGCACTCGAGTATTCGAGCATCTACAATTTCACCATGGACGACGCTCCACCTCCACCCTATACCGAAACAGATATTTATTCGCACTCTGGACGATCGCCGGCAGCTCGAGGCGAATCGAATTCAAATGATGATGCTGCTTCCGCATCATCCTCTCGCAGCGGCCCCATCTATACACCGCCGGAGACGCCCCAGGAATCACATCACGACTTCTCTGGCCTTGATGACCATCATACAGTAGCTTCTGCCCATTCTTACTTCGACTCACGCCCTACGCTCCAAAGCCGAGCATCCGGCCCAAGCTTTGTGATACAGTTGGCAATCACAGAAGAAGCTTCTCCGGAGGACTTTCCGTATCCGAACTGGGCAAGGGAACATGATACTACGGAACAAGATTGGCAGACATTCCTGAACTATGTTCTGCCCGACCACTCCGTACGATCTAACTCTCAAGTCGTCGACCGCAAGTTGAAGGCTGAGGATGACGCAGAATCGTCCAAGACCGAGAGAAGCATTGCCGAGGCACAGCTAGGCCAGATCAAATCATCATCTGATTTACCATTACGACCTTCGCGCGATGTTGATGCTATGATCCGCGAGTGGAACGACGGTTTCTTCGGTCCGAGAGGCGTTACCATACAGCGGACTCCGTCTCCCAGCGTATCCGGGGCCCCCTTTACCGATCGTGGTATCGAGACTGCACCTTCGTCTCAGCCTCAGCCTCAAGAGGAGGCCAAATCAAGATGGAATCCATTCAGATCATTCGAGACGACCAACCGCGGTCTCCGCATTGGACGTCTTTCAATCGACGGCGACCGTGTCTCGTTCGGCGACTCGTTCCAAGCAGATCGTAACGGCGTGCGTTGGAACGGCCTGTCTACTGAGGATCTGCGTTTCGTCCCCGATAATGGTTCTCGAGACATCCCTCGAGGGCCGGGTCCGTTCAACGGCTTCCCATCGGGCAGAGGAGGATTCGGCGACCACGGGATGGGACGTGGCCGCGGCGGCCGTTGGGGGAGAGCGGGACATAACCACCACCATCCCTATGGGCCGCGCGATCATTCACCGAGCTCCCATTCCAGTGCTTCGTCGGGGTCGGATTCGGACTCAGACTCTAGCATCGGCAGCCTTCCTGGCTGGGACGATTTGAAAGACAACCAGCTCCCAGTGACGAAGCAGTCCATCTCCGCCTGGCTTGCCCATCCTGAACAGCCTCTGACCAGGGAGATGCTGAAGTCCGCCAAGTCCAGCATCAAAGCGGCCAGAAACGCGCCTCCGCCGACGAACGACCCCAGCTGGGACGTCAGCAAGCAGGCTCTTCGCCAAGAAGTGAGGTCGCTGCTCGCGCGGGTCAAGGAGCTCAAGCGAGAGCAGAAGAAAGCCTCCAGGGCGACCCGGAGAGAACGGAGGGAGCAGAAGCGCGCCCACAAGCGAGAATATAAAGAACGTCGAAGGGCCGAGAGGAGGGAGCACAGGAGCCACGGCCGAGAGTTCAGACAGGCCGAGCGCTCGATGGACAGAAACGCCCGACACGGCCCCTTCAACCCCTTCGACTCCCGACCTGGCGCCCCATCATTGCCGGGCATGCCGGGTCCTCACGTAGGCGGCTCGCCGGGGTTCTTCGGCCCCAGCTTCTTCAGCGGCGGCATGCGAGGCGGGCCATCGCAGCCCCACCGCCCCTGGGAGGCGCACGTGCAGCACGCGCAGCGGCAAGCCGAGCTGGCCCGGTCCCAAGGATTAAAGCAAGCGGAGATGGCGCGGGCCCAAGGGTTAGAGCAGGCGGAGATGGCGCGGGCGCAGGCCGACACGGCGCGTGCCCAAGCGCTGCAGCACGCGGAGCGCACGCGGGCCGAGGCGCTGAACGAGGCGGAGCGGGCGCGCGCCCACGCGCAGAGGACGGCCGAGGCCGCCCGCGCGCAGGCCGCCGCCGCCGTCGCCGCGTGGACGCGCCCCTCCCCCGGCTGCGACGCCTTCCCCGCGCACCCGTTCCTGCATGCACAGGCGCCGCCGCAGACCAAGGCGCCCGACGACACCCACACCCACACCCACACCAACCGCAGTAGCAAGTACGAAGAAGCAGACGCGCTCGAGGCGCAGATCGTCGCCAAAAACCGCGAGCTCCTGGCCCTCGAGAAGGAGGAGGTCGCAGCCGCAGCCGCGGGCAAAAGCTACGCTAGCGGCAAGGCGGAGGAGCTGGCGAGCGAGGCCGCGGCCTTGAAGAGAGACGTGCAGAGGTTGAGGTTCGAGGCCGATGAGGAGATGGCGCGGAGGATGGCTGAGGAGGAGGGTAGGCTTGGGTAAACTGGCCTGCCGAGGTACAACGTGGCAGGCATTCAGATGTTGGGCGGGTTTGGGAACAATGGGATAATAAGGCTGGCGAAGGGTTCACGCCGCGGATCAGGGGCGGGAAATTTGCCAACTACGGGGTATTATGGAATTTTTTTGGGTCAACTAACGATGCTACGGTAATTACGCACGAAAAAGATAGCTTCAGTGAGCGAGAATGAACTTTCTTAATGTTTTTTTCTTTTCTTATTCATGCAATTCTTGATCTGTGGCTTTTCCGAGCAAGTCGTTCGTGCCTCGTAGAGTATGGTGCTCGTAGGTAATAAATATGGTCCCTAAGAACCCGTGCTAGTATGTAGTCTTCTTCTCCTCCTACCATCTCGAAAAGCGGGATTGTATGCTATTCAAACCGACGCCGCATGCCTACGCCCCAAAGAACTCATCCATGCTACCAGCCTGCTTGGACCTCCTCGCGACCGCGGCCCTCTTGGAGCGGCGGGCCTTCTCGCGCTCGCAACACCCCTCCTAGGAATGCTTGCTCTCGTCCTTCTCGACGAGGGCCTGGACGCCGAGGGCGCGGCCGACCTTGACCTTGCGCTTGGGCTCGGCCTTGGGGCGGGACGGGAGGTCGGCCTTGCCGGCGTCGCCGACGGGGTCGCCCTCGTCGGCGTGGTCCTGCTCGGCGCCGCCGCCGTCGTCGTCGGCGTCGAGGCGCGCCTCCAGGATCTGCTCCCGGATGGAGGACAGGTCCAGCCGCATGCAGTGCGCGTCCTCGCCGTCGGCGTAGTACTTGGACTCCGTCTTCTCCTGGTCGAACCCCAGCGTCTTCGTGTACAGGTGGATGGCCGCTTTGTTCGACACGCGCACGTGCAGGCTGACGTACTGGGCGCCGAAGGTTTCGACCATGGCTAGTTCTGTTTTGATCTTATGTTAGTATATGGCACAATATTGGAATGGCGGGGTATATATAGGGTTATATGTTGTGGAAAGAAAAGACAAGACTTACGGCTCTGCCTCATCAGCTTCTCGGCGATACCGAGACGGCGGTGGGTGCGCATGACGGAAAGCGAAGTGATGTGGCCGTGCTGGACGCCGTCGGTGGGCTCCTCCTCCATCTTCGCCAGGACGTAGCCGACGATCTTGGGGTAGTCGTACGGGGTCTTCTTGGGCCGCGACACGTCGACGGCGACGTAGCTGAGCTGAGGCCACGAGAGAGCGTGGTATAGGTAGTATTTCATGAAGTAGTTCTCGGGCAGGTTCTCCAGGTTGGCATGCTGGATCAGCGGGATGTCCCGCGGTTCTAGGCGTCGAATATCCATTGTGTCTGTCTGTCTGGCTGTTTGAGGGATGGTGTATGTGAGAAAGAAAATATGTGTGTAATTCTTTGAGGTGGCGACACACACGAATTTATCGGTGCGCGCGGTGTAAATGTTGATGTTATGTGAAATTATGTGAAGTTAATTGCTTTAAGAGCTTATAAGCTTATGACCGCCATCCTATTGTAGGTAGGTATTGTGCATTTGGCGTTCGTCTCTATCGATAAATAGAGTACTTCCGTTCATATGGGAGTTCGCAGGAAAATGATGTATTCTCTTTTTATTGAATAAAAGCTTTTAGCCCTTAACTATTTTCCACCCCACCATGAGCCATCTGCCCCTCCATCCCGATTAGTGATCCTAGCTCTCTCACATGAGAGCCTCAATTATCCAGATTTCAAACCATCTTTACTCAAACAACTCCAAGCTTTCATCCATAATCTTGTCTCCCATGTAAACTGACCGAAAGGATTTACCAAGGCACATAAGAAAAAAAAATACGCTCCTAGCGTCAACACCCAACTCCGTATTTAGTTTTCAGTATGTCTTCAGACGACCTGTTTGACGATATCCTAAATCTCGAGGAGCAATACTACAAAGAGGGTTACGATGAAGGTTTTAAAGATGGAACTGAAGCTGGCTTGATCGAGGGACGCTCCGTCGGCATGAAAAAGGGGTTCGAGAAGTTCTTAGAGGCCGGTCGCTTACAAGGCAGAGCTATAGTCTGGGCGAATCGGATACCTAACTTACGGAAACAGTCTGAAGCCAACAGTAATTCGCAACAACAGCAACAAGAGTCACCACAAGAGCCCTCATCTAGCTCCCAAGATGAGAAAAAGTCTGAACTTGAACTTGAACTTGAACTACAAACACTACCACCTCTCAACAGCAACGCGCGACTAGAAAAGAACGTGACTATGCTTTATGGCCTAGTAGAGCCTGGCACATTATCAACTAAAAATGACGACGAGTCGGTCAATGATTTCGACAGCCGGATGAAGGCCGCTCAGGGTAGACTCAAGATGATTGAGAAGGCGGTTGGAGAAGGGGGCAGCAAGGGGTCGTCGGACAGACTTCGGCCAGCACAGTCAGCTCCGAAGAACGAGAACATTGAAGATATCGGAATGATATCGGGGCGTACAGGAGGAGGACCAGAGGGACAAAGCTGATGACCATATATCCCTACCAGAGAGGATAATATCAGCAAGCAATGTCTGCATAGACGATTTCGCTACTACCGTCTCAGCAACGTCGCCTGAATTAGACACATGTCCCGCTAAAGTAACCTCAGAAGAATAGCACAATAGAGTGAATCAGTTATCTCAGGGTCCCCTTATGTGACTATCGCGAAGTATTTTACCGTAAGAAAATCTAGTATCAGGGCCGGCTTCTCCGATTCCGAACTGTATGTACACTTAGCCCGTCGTCCACGCGTCTGCAGGTCTATTCGAAGGTCCGGCAGGGATATCTGCAATCAACATCATTAGCACCTCTCACCCACCACTCTCTACCGCACATAAAACTCACTTGTCAACATCGGGATACGTATTCTGCTCCGTCAGCTTGTACTTGTACGTCTCCCACGTGCCATCGTCCTTCTTCAGGCTCTCCCCGCTCGGCAGCGGCGGCAATCCGTTCACGAACAGGGTCTCCTTGGCCGCGCCGTTGTTCTTCTCGAAGTACGCCGCCAGCCCGCCAGTCTTGCCCTCCTCCCTCGCGGCGACGAGCTGCTTCTGGCCCGCCTCGCCGACGAGCTCCTGCTTCGGGGCCGCCGCGCTGCCGACGGTCAGCAGCGCCGCGGCGTCGGCCTGGGTCACGGAGCTGAGCTTCGGGTAGGCGCGCCGCGAGTCCCGCCTCCAGTACGCGTTGTCCGCGATGTCGCCCGCGGGGATCGTCACCGGGTCGTCGTACCCCAGCGGGTCCAGGCCCCCGGGGGTCGGGTTGCGGTAGTACGGGTTCAGCGGCACGCCGTTCGAGCGGTTCGGGTCCACGGCGAAGGCCCGCCGGATCCGGTCCCATATCCCGATCGATTGCACGGTTTGTTTCTGGAGGGAGGACGTTGTTAGATCGGTCAATGTATATAGCTCCTCGCATCGCCAATGGGTGTTGGGTTGGATTCAATCTGCCTGGAAAGGGTGCTACATACATGAGATATGGGCATTACGCCACCTGCAACTTTTGCGACTGCTTTGGTTGCCATGGTGGCTCCAGGGCTAGTTTAGGAGGGGAGGTTTAATGAGGTTGTCGCTGTGTTGAAGTGAGCTGTTTCGAGGTTGTACTATGTAGATGTTCTAGTTTGAGCTTTGCCGAGGAATTGCCGACCCGATTACCTTTACGTCAATTCTGCTTGGTTGTAAAATGTAACCTGGAATACTCCGTATTCCGCGAATGCTTGCAACCTTGATATCATAAATTATTGGAAGTGTTTCTCATTCACGACTAAATCATATACCTAGGTACTCATTAAGGCTAGAACTTTCACGTATCGCTATATTTGCGTTATCTGCCGTAATCTTTACAATCATTCTGGTAGGACTTAGAGGAACATATGAGTAATGATAAGACGGAGATAGAAATCATACAACATTTGGCATTATGATTGATTATAGGCATAAATGGAAAGGTTCAATATATGGGTTTCTTGTGCCCCGATCTATGGTAGGTTAGGTATACAAGGTTTTGTCTACACACGACAGTTCGATCCCCAACCCTAGTTGTCTATGGTCCATTCAGCTCCCATATCACTCTTCCAACTCGTGGCGGCCGTGCTTGGAGTTCAGGTAGTGGTTTCTGCTCGATATTAGCCTAGCTCAGACAACGAATCGCTCGTGTTCAGGTGATTCGTACCGTTCTATAGCCCACGACATAGCGTAGTAGAAGAAAAGCATTGGGGGAGCGAAGTAGAGGACCTGGCCGCTGAATCGTCTCCAGGTGTTGAAGACGGCGGCGTGCGCGGCGCCGGCGAATGGGTTCTGCTTGTTCGCGCTCAGGGTGTAGCTGATGATACCCTTTTGCGGCATACCACCTGTGAGTCGCCTTGTTAGCAAACCCTCTTAATGTCCAACATCTGAAGTATATTTGATCGCCAGTATGTCGTCCTAGCCATATTCCACTGGCGTGATAGGCGCCTGGGTATACCACATTCCGTATCTTCTGTCGGCTAAAGACATCGGTATATGGTCCTTCCCCCAATTCGATCCGTTCCATTTTCCAACATTTGCGCTATTCTCGACTCGAACTCGAAATGTAGTAGTTGACTCACCGAAGTTGCCCCAGTCACCTAGGAACCTATAAAATCATCGTTAGTAGAAGTCCAAGTAATAGCTTGTCCAAGCCTAACTTGCGTAGCCTGTATTGCAACAAGAATCGGGCAACAAAAAAGACGCAGCTCAGTCCGAGAGAAACTCACTTTCCGTGCTTGCCGATGGGGCCACCGCCACCA
Source organism: Jackrogersella minutella (assembly GCA_022578535.1). Taxonomy (NCBI): domain Eukaryota; kingdom Fungi; phylum Ascomycota; class Sordariomycetes; order Xylariales; family Hypoxylaceae; genus Jackrogersella; species Jackrogersella minutella. The sequence goes on from MU388220.1 coordinate 24,880, forward strand.
CCCATGAGAGTCTGAGTAGGTCGCATCGTGAATGCTGGATTCAATTGAAGTGTGAGTTGTTCAATTGGGGGTTTGAGGAAATGTAAGGTTAGGGGAATCTCGGTTGAAACTCGCGACGTCCAAATTGAAGATGTTACCGAACCATTGATTGCCCTTAAGTTAACCCGCAAGCTAAAAAAGGGTAAGGTGGCGCCTCCTGTGGCTTAACATCTCTCGGAGTCACCCGCTTGGGCCAATTGGGTTAGTCAATCGCAATCACCACCCACATCATACAGGTAGGTACGTGGGAAAGCACGGACTAATGTGGGTCCATCCGATTTGACGAATTCTTAGACCCGAGAGCTCCATCGAAATAATTATCGACGTAGACGAAACCTTGGGGAGCTACAAGAAAGAAAGAAGAACCGAACCGCAAAACCAAAGAGACCCGGTTTCGACATACTACACAGCAATGGAGAACTCCCTAAGGAACATATACCGGTACGCGGTGCCAGCGGTGGGCCTGGCGGCGCTGGCCCAGGCCTCGCTCTACGACGTGCGCGGCGGCACGCGGGCCGTCATCTTCGACCGGCTGCAGGGCGTGAAGGAGAACGTGATCAACGAGGGCACCCACTTCCTCGTCCCCTGGCTGCAGCGCAGCATCATCTTCGACGTCCGCACCAAGCCCCGCAACATCGCCACCACCACCGGCAGCAAGGACCTGCAGATGGTCAGCCTGACCCTGAGGGTCCTGCACAGGCCCGAGGTCAAGTCTCTGCCTAAGATATACCAGGTGTGTTTCTCTCTCTCTCCTGACCCGTACTTTTATTAGGAAACGGCAGAGCCGCTAAGACATAACAGAACCTCGGCACAGACTACGACGAGCGCGTGCTCCCCTCCATCGGCAACGAAGTCCTCAAAGCCATCGTGGCGCAATTCGACGCCGCGGAGCTCATCACGCAGCGCGAGGCGGTCTCGCAGCGGATCCGGACGGACCTGATGAAGCGCGCGTCCGAGTTCAACATCGCGCTCGAGGACGTGTCCATCACGCACATGACCTTCGGCAAGGAGTTCACCAAGGCCGTCGAGCAGAAGCAGATCGCCCAGCAGGACGCCGAGCGCGCCCGCTTCATCGTCGAGAAGGCCGAGCAGGAGCGCCAGGCCAACGTCATCCGCGCCGAGGGCGAGGCCGAGAGCGCCGAGACCATCTCCCGCGCCATCGCCAAGAACGGCGACGGCCTCATCCAGATCCGCAAGATCGAGGCCAGCCGCGACATCGCGCAGACCCTCTCTTCCAACCCTAACGTATCGTATATACCGGGCGGCAAGCAAGGGGGCGGGCAGTTCTTACTTTCGGTTGGAAGGTCATAAATGGGGCTACTAGACTAGAAGAAGAGGGAATTCAAAAAAAAGAAAGAAAAAAAAGGGGGGGCATATGTATCAATACCATCAACCGCCCGGTTCTCCACTTCGGGATATGAATAATATGTGTCACTACTAGTAAAACCCGGTGATGGTGAAATCTTGTGTATTTCATGCCTATCTGCGTCGCGGCTCAACAGGTCCACCAACAACACAGAACGCATCGCAATGTCCGCATCGTAGTGCTACCTAAGTGGCTCAGTAGTAACCTAAGTAGCTAACCTACTTCCCTTCTGCAAAGTCCTCGACCGGTTTACCAACGCAGCATAGGGCAACTAATCCCCTAACCCCTTTCCTTATGCTTCCTCTGTAAGAGTCTCAAGGACTTATCGACACAACGCCACCAACGTAGCTGCTCCTTTACCCCCTTCTGTGCGCTCTCTAGTGCATAGGTTTGATATCAAATGCAACGCACTATTTTCGTGACTTGGGTGGCCTCCTTTACTTCTCAGATATCCTCCAGAGTCGACCAACGATATCGCCTACTAGGCAGCGCGCCTCTTGTTTTTAGAGCCGCCCACCACGGTCCATTCATCATCCGGCGCGGCGATCTTGCCGTCCTGGATGGTCCAGCCCTTCAGCTGGAGACTTTTCCACTCATCGCGGACCTTTAGTCTGACAAGCTCGCCTGCGGCCTTTGCATCCTCCGCACTGTCATGTCCCTCCGGTGCAGTCTCGTCTGCCTCTTGCTGGATCTTCTTGTTCAGCAGCGTTTCCATCAGCATTCTGAGGCCGTTTCGGTGCGGGAGGCCTCGCTTATGAGGGTACAGCAGGATGGTATCGACGCAAGTAGGGTGGATAACTCGGATGGAGTTAAGATCGTTCTCGAGTCCATGGCCAATGAGAGGCGTCTCGGGGCTGATGACCGAGAAAAAGAGATCGCGCGCTGCGCGGGGGTCTGATGCGATTTTGAGTTTGGGCTTCTGCACATGTCCATGGGGATTGGTGGTATCTGTAGGAGAGGGGGTGGTTGGTTTATGATCCTGTCCCGGAAACCATCGCTCGGCTGTAGCCATATCTTCTGGCGTGACGCCGGAGTAACGGGTGTTTAAATCTAGCACCTCTCCAAATGGCTGCACTAGGATATCGATCAAGGTCTCGTAGCTTGGCCATGATACCACGGTCAATCTAATTAGCTCAAGCCCGTAGACAGAGAAGCCCATTTCGCAATCAAAACAGACAGCCCTGTCTGCGGGGACAGTCGGATTAGGCGGAGTCTCGCAGAAGTTGAGAAGACTAGCAAGCCGGTTGATATCTGTTGTCTTGAAGACGTGTGTAGGTGCTGTAGCACATCCGCCTGTGTCGTCGTTGACGTTCTGGTGGCAGCAGCGATATTTCTTAGTAGCCTGTGACAGCTTACCAGGTCCTCGCTCCGTGTAGTATACCTTGCCCGGGTGGTACGTACAAGTACCGTTAGATGCCAATGCCCCGTCTTCTTCTCTCCGGCCTGGGAAAACCTGGAAGCGTCTTGTGCACCTGTCGCACATTTCGACGTTGCCCGAAGCTTCAACGCTTGCACGGGCTTTCTTGATGTCATCGTCCGAGGGAACTTGGGACACGTAACCGTAGTTTGCGAGACCCTCGAAGGGCCAGACTAGTCGGGGTAAGAAATCAACTTCCTGGAGTGGAGTAAGGCCGGTGTCAATAGGATGAGGAGAATCTTGCGGGATTGGCGCGGTCTGCGAATCACCAGCTTTAGTAGCCAGCATTCGCTCTTCTTTCCATTTAGAAACGGTCATTCGTTTGTACGCCATGATCTTGTTGCGAATCACGTTTCCGTAGATGGCGAATTTTTTTATTGCCACCTCTTGCTCGTCATCAAGCACTTTCACGACGAGTTCTTGGTCAGATAGTACCAACTGCTTTGACATCTTGTCGTCATCCTTCTTCAGCTCAGAATTTAGGCGGATGTACTGTTCATGAAGAGCATTGATGAGCTTCAAGCGTGTGCCGTGTTGAGCTGGTGACTTCTTAAGGAGACGGGGGTTGAGTGCCTCCGGCTCTTTAGGGGCTGACTTAATTATCGGCTTGGACGAGTTGTGTGCTTGCGCAGTGGAGAGAGGTGTTGAACTATTGCGACTTTGGATACTAGAGGGATTGATTGAGTCGTTGTGAGGTATGATGGTAGAAGATGAAGCCTTGGGAGCTTGGCTCATAGAAGTGGAAGAAGCTGGGGTACTGCGTGATTGAATCTCACCCAGTTTGGCTTCTCGAAGTTTGCCAGCCGCCACCGTACGCTCAGCACGAGTTGTTTGCTTGAGATTAATACCTGTGCCTTGGTAGCCTTCGCCTTGAGATTTTTCACGCCGTGTGACTACGCTCTGGGCATCCTCGCTTTGCGTATCCCCAGCTTGGTCGTCACAACCTTGATTCGCCTGACCGACCGAGAAGCGGCGCTTACGGTCTACGGCCAGCGGTGATGTAGGGTCTTTCTTGCTTATGAGCTCACTCTGAAGAGACATGGTTTCCTAGTTCCTCTTAGCTTATAATTGTTTTGATGTGATACTTCCTAACCTTACCTGTGGCGTAGGTTGTGAATAAGATGGTGTTGAGGTGGTCGAATCTAGTTTGACACGCTTTCTAGGCAACAATTGATTCGAAGATGGTGCAATGCTATCTTGGGTTAATGCGTCATCTGCGAGTTTGCTACTGGTAGCTGGATTCGCGTCATTGTCATGCTTGAATAAACACTGAAAAGCTGTGCATTGGTCCCCCGCCGGACAAGGCAAGCTTTTAAGTGCCGCAAGAGAACCGGCCATTATGATAATCAACCGAAATATTATTGTACAAGAAGAGAATGTGAAGATGATGAGATGAAATAATGATATGGGATTGTAGAGCTATTGAAGTAAGGGTAAGGGCAAGAACGTGGATAAGGCTGGGTGACTCGAAATAGTTTAGAAATTGAATTGCAACTTTCATCCCATGGACGTTGTGGTCTGTCTTAGTTAAATCGGTCGTCACTCTTGCAATTGCTTCGTCGAGATATTTCTCTAATAGTAAGAAGGAAAGGCGAGTAAGTAAGTAATCATTAGATAATGAAATGTAATGCGTTCAAGAGAGGCTGGAGATGAGGTCTCTGTTAGAATAGTTCTGTTCTTTACTTCGTTGTTCGCTATCCGCAGAAGTGTAGGCTCATCCTCAATGATTCATTAGTTTATCTATGAGATGAATAATATATTCGATCAAGATGCTTTACGTTAAAAGAATTAAGTAAAAACCCAAGGTTATAGATTATCGAACAAACATCATTCAAGAGGTAGTGGAACGTTGCTTGCTACCTTGAAGAAAGTCTACCGTGCCTTAACGAGAGAGACGCACTTGACCTCTATGTTGAGACGTTGGCTGAATATAGCCCGAAGATAACCCGACTAAAGATGTGACCAATGAGAATGGACCTCCACAACTTTTATGAACGAATGATATTCTTCATAATTGGATATGTAGCATTTATCATCACCTACCTATTTCAACTGCACTTTCTTTGCAAATTCCTAAGAACATGTTACCGGGTATGTCCATTTGTTGTTACACTCAGGAGCTTTACTATCATGGTATTTTAGGAAGCTTTTCAATGAGATTTTTGTCCGGTTATCTTTCCAATGTACAACTTTAACATTAACATACGTGCACGTGTAGATACATATGTAAGATTATCTATCCATAGGAAGATCAACAATACCTAAATATGCAAGTTTATCAAACCCAAATTTGTTATAGTGACAATTTTGCAATCATTTTATTGGCCTCACTTTCTCTTGAAATGGATTATAAAGCTGGCGATTTCATGGATCTGTTTGAATCCCAAAAGCAACTGTAACTTCTAAAAGTGTGCATTAAACCGTCATCATTGAACATACACCTAAAATAAGAAAGTCCCTACGTCAGCGTTGGTCCCCTACTCAGCACCCTGGAGCAATCGTGTTCCAGCCCCCGGCTCGGGTGCAGGTAGTACGTTTTATGCATCCCTAGTAACCTACCAGTGCTCGGGGTTAAAATATCCATAAGGGAAACATCCGTGGATCATAGCTCCTGATTTTGGAACATACGGCCTGCGGATAGTCTGATCTGGCCGACGGAGTTACCAGCATACGTATTTGGGGGTCAGCCTAAGTATTCGACAAAACTAAATACATATTCGACATCTCTAAAAATTACATACATACTTCATATGAACTTAGGCAATTATGACACTCAATTAAACCAATGTTCAAACAATAAACGGCGTTTAAGATGGAGTATACCGGTGGTAGTTTGGAAGCAGATCACCTCTGCGTACTTGTTCACGGTGTAAGTATGGTAACATCGCATCCCTGCCTACAACCGCAGTGTCCATACAGTCCATATGCACGTCATCTGGTTGGAACTTGGTCTGCTTGGTATACATACTGGATGTACTAGCTAACGACTTTCCCCAATTGTAGCTTTGGGGCAACCCGATTCATATGAAGTCAATCGCGAAAGCGATAAGAGACACATATTCCGAAGACGAACTCTACCTTTTGGTCGCTAAACGAAATAGCGGCAGTTTCACATACGATGGCATCGAACGAGGCGGCGAGCGAGTGTGTCTCGAGATCGAAGAGGAACTCGAGAGCATCCGAAACAGAGGCGGCAAGATAACAAAGCTCAGCATTGCTGGATATTCTCTAGGCGGTCTAGTGGCCCGCTATGCTGTTGGATTGTTGGAGATGAGAGGTGTTCTTCTTCAGGTAGAGCCAGTGGTACGATGCCCCTGTCGAAACTACTACATCATTTGCTTACACGTGCGATCTTTAGAACTTTACAACTTTTGCTTCGCCGCACCTCGGCGTCCGAACCCCGTCGCGGGGATGGCACAACCACATATGGAACGTCCTGGGCGCGCGCACCCTGTCTATGTCCGGGAGACAGTTGTTTACAATCGACGACTACCGTGGCACCGGCCGGCCGTTACTCGCAGTGCTCGCCGATCCCGAGTCGGTGTTTATATCGGGTCTGAAAAAATTCAAACGTCGGACTCTATATGCGAATGTGGTCAATGATAGAAGCGCTACTTACTACACCACAGGCATAGCTAAGACGGATCCATTTATAGATACAAGCAGGATCAAGCCCAATTACCTCAAAGGATACGAAGATATCATCCTAGACCCGTTAAGCCCAGTCTCGCCTGTAGTCTCCAAAGGGAGCGATGGAATCATAACTACTATCACCGCGAACATCGTCGGTTATCTACGAAGCGCCCCGCTGATGGTTGCGCTAGCTATCTTCATCCCAGTTGGCGTTGCCGCCTTCTTGCTGAACGCCGCCGTGCAAACGTTCCGCAGCTCGAGGCGCATCCGACTGCACGAATCAGGTCTCGCAGGCATCCAGATAGAGAAATACCGTTCGCCGATATGGATCAAGGACATTAGAGGTACCGTCGAAGACGTCTACGAGAACCTGAACAGCTGGCAGGAGGAATCATACCTACGAGCGTCGGACGACTCCGATGACGACGGCGACCTGGACAAAGCTGAAACCGAGATCATGGCTCTGGAGCGGAAGAAATCGCACCCTCAGTTCCCAACTCTGGCCCTGGCTCCGTGTCAGTTCTCCATGATCGATGAGCTGGACAAAGTCGGCTGGCGCAAGTATCCCGTCTGGATCCATAAGGTTAGGCACAGCCACGCCGCTATTATTGTCCGAACCGAAACTGAGAGGTTTAGCGAAGGCCTTGTTGTGCTTCGACACTGGTTGAAAGAGGAATTCCTCGTTTAGGTTTTTTTTTTTTGTTATAGACGTATGTCAAGGCGTTCTGTGGGAAGCGGAATTGTACTGGTAACCAACGTGTTTAGAAGGGGTTCCTTATTGATACCCTTGGCTTGTGGGGAATTCTTGGTAATAGCTATATTTGTAGATAGCTCTCAACTTCGTTTTACACTACGAGTAATCTCACTTAAGTGTTTTATTCCACCTCTGTCACGAACGTATCGTAAGTAAGGCTTTACCTCCCTCATCGAGCCAAACATATGTTTAACATCCTCGCTCTTCGCGTGCGGTGGGACAATGTATTCCTGGCCGATGTGCCAGTCAACAGGCGTTACAACATGCATTTTTTGGGCCGTCTGCAACGAATCGATCACACGCAACAGCTCGGCAGTGTTGCGGCCCGTGCAAGCAGGGTACGACATCATGAACCTGATCTTCCGGCCGGGGTCGATGAGGAACAGCGAGCTGCTGCGCAGCGTGACGTGCTTCTCGTCGATGTCGCTGAGCTCCTGCTCGTCGGCCATGCCGTACAGGTAAGCTACCAGCCCGTCCGTGTCGGCGATGAGGGGGAACTGCACGGACGACGTGGACATGGAGTCGACGTCGTCGATGAACTCGTTGTGCGAGGCCAGGTCGTCGGTGCTGAGCCCCAGGAGCTTGACGCCCCGCCGCCGGAACTCGCGCCGCAGCCGCGCCAGCATGTCCAGCTCCGTCGCGCTCACCGGCGTGAAGTCCGCCGGGTACGAGAACAGGACCACCCACTCCTTATTGATGAACTCGTGGAAGTCGATGTCGCCGACGGTCGTCTTGGCTCTGAAGTTGGGCGCCTCGCTGCCTACGCGCAGGCGCGGCGGCTCGGCGAACAGAGGAGGTGTGGGGGATGTGGATTCGAAGCGGAGGGAGGCTGGCCGTTGCATTTGTAGTGTGAAGTTTGCTGGGGAGGAGGAGGCTTTGGGAAAAGTTAAACGTGGGGTCTTCGTCGCAGCGCGGAGGACGCTGCGGGTGAAGAGAGTTGCCATGGGATTGTGCGAGTATAAGGTAAGATTCGATTGCTGGCCGGCTTCATTGAGTTATAGAAAATATCGTAGATGTTGTTTAAGTAAATTTTGTTCACCTATCGCATCGCGATTGTCCAATAGAGGGGCAGCCGGGACAGGGGTGCGAGCTTATGTGGATTTGAGCGTTACTCGATATAAGTTAGCGGCAGACCCCAATGCAGGGACCAGCATGCGAGCCGATATACAGAGCTACCTGCCGAACCTTTGCTCGACACACGCCAATTACATTATTGGAATACATAAGCATATTTTAAAGGGGCAAAGAGTTCGAACCCACTCAAGATTATATGACCAACAACTAACGGCAACGGCAACGGTATGGGACTCTATCAAGAATTTCAAGAATTATCTACACGCTTCTCAACCCAATGCCTCCTCGACCGGTAGTCTCCCCGCCGCGACGGATCACCAGATCCTCGCTCGCGCGCTTCCGGTTCGGCGACGACAGCTCCAGCACCAAGGAGAACTCGACGCCTCCCCCTCCCACAGACATCGAAGATGTGATCCCAAGCACGGCCATGCGAAAGCGAAAGCGCGCCGCGACTCTCCTCAAAGCCCCTTCGTCCTCCCCGCGCCGCGCCATCAAGACGGAGAAGATAGAAGAAGAAGAGGTCGAGACGAAAATCACAGCCCCCGCGGCGCCGAAGCGTCAGCGCAAGCCCGCCAGGAAGGCCGTCGACGCGGACACGGGCGAGGCGAAGGTCAGCGCGCCCTCGGACTGGGAGGAGATGTACGACGCCGTCAAGGCGATGCGCGGGCCCGGCGGGCCGGCAGCGAACGCGGCCGTCGACACGATGGGCTGCGAGCGGCTGGCGGAAGCCTCGGCCAGCGCGCGCGACCGCCGCTTCCAGACGCTGGTCGCGCTGATGCTGTCCTCGCAGACCAAAGACACCACCAACGCCGTCGCGATGCGGCGCCTGCAGACCGAGCTGCCAGCACACCGCCCCTCCGCGGCGGGCGGGCTCACCCTGGAGAACGTGCTCGCGGCGGACGCGGACCTGCTGAACCGGCTCATCTGGGCGGTGGGGTTCCACAACAACAAGACCAGGTACCTGAAGCAGACGGCGCTCGTCCTCCGGGACAGCTGGGCCGGCGACATCCCCGACAGCGTCGAGGGCCTGATGGCGCTCCCCGGCGTGGGACCCAAGATGGCGCACCTGTGCCTGTCGGCGGCGTGGGGCCGCACGGAGGGCATCGGCGTGGACGTCCACGTGCACCGCATCACGAACCTGTGGGGCTGGCACGCGACCAAGAGCCCCGAGGACACGCGCCGCGCCCTGCAGGGCTGGCTGCCCCGCGACCGCTGGCGCGAGGTCAACTGGCTGCTCGTCGGCTTCGGGCAGACGGTGTGTCTTCCCGTGGGTCGGCGCTGCGGCGACTGCGAGCTGGGGCTGAGGGGGCTGTGCAGGGCCGCGGAGAGGAAGAAGGTGATTGAGGGGCGGAGGGTGAGGGAGAGTGCTGTTGTTGTGGCTGAGGAGGGTGGTGGGGAGGCGGAGGTGAAGATTAAGTTTCAGGAGGAAGAGGAGGTTGCTGTGGTTGTTGAGAAGGACGTTGTTACGAATGAGAGCACGGGAGGGCTAAAGCAAGAGGATACGGATGAGTTCGACAAGTCGGAACCTGCTCCAGAGCAAAGGGCAAGTTCGTCAAAAAAGTCACGAAGGTCAAAAAAGTGATAACTTAGTGGTTTAGAACCCTGAAAATGGTATAGATACGGATATGTCACAAGGCGCATCAGACTAACGAGATGATGGTAATGTAATATGTTGAAATCAAATTGTCTTCATGGAGGTCTTTCTCTCTATGAGAAGATACCTCGTAATCGCTAAGCAAGTATCCACGTATGTACAATGCTTCAGAAATCTGATATAAAAGTTCGGACCCCACCTCTGTCGTAGGCCACAGATTTCGTCAAGAAGCCAACTCCTGACCATAATGTCAAAGATAAAACGTGGGAGGGGGAGGCGAGGGGACCTCTCCCAACTCTCTTGTTCCGCCTGCGCCGTCGCAGGCCTTAAATATGAATAACAAACGGTGCCCTAAGCCAGTAATGCCCAGACGCCATGCTCGTAGAAGAGGAATTAATAGAGATGCAGACTGAACCAAATTTCGCAGGTTTGCCGCCTCTATCTATCGTGTGTAATCAATGGGTTGGTCGTGGTAAGGGGGGAATCGCATTTAGAAGAAGTCAAGGGACGATCGTGACGTCGAGGCCGGCGTCTGCTGCTGGTACTGCGGCGGTGGGAGGTCGGGGGTGAGGATGGAGCCGATCGCTTCTTATACACCCCGGATGACCTGCGTTCGTTCCGCCTCGAGTTGGGCTGCATTACGCTCGTGCGATTCCTTCTTGCACTACGTTCGGGATCTGATGTTAGCATGTGCGAACCACCACAACATTCCTTATCGAGACCAGACTCTTTGAGATAATCGCCAAGTCCGACGAGCCACCACTCCGCGGTGGGGAAGTCGGACCCGTCGCTGGACTCTGAAGGAGGAGTCGGGTTCATGCTTACGTCTTCTAATCCACTGCATTTGTGATCCTCCAATAACCGGTGCTTCGCGCAGAAGTGACCTTCGCAGAAACCGCAGTCGCCGACGATTCGCTGGGCGGCGGACCTGCATTCTTTGAAGGTACAGCGGGGCTTCTGAGGCGCCATGGTGATTTTATTTATTTCTTTTGGGTTTGTTGATTATGAGAGTAGGTTTGTGATATTTGCACGAAGATGGGCAGTAATGCTTCGTCCTCGGTCTTTGTGGTGGGAGTTGTGATGTTTTTAGTGGGTTGCTGAAGTCCGGAATTGGGTAGAATGAAGAATCAAGGGGGAAGGCTTGAAAGCGGCGGCTGCGTCAAATGTCAGAAGACAATCTTTTTAAATGAGAAATGACAGGAAAAGTCGGATGATGGTAAGCTGGTGGAGAAGACGCCTTGACCAGGCAATATAACGAGCAATCGATACTGTAGATAGAGGCTGAATTGGGTGATAGTTGGGATCGCACGTGTAGATGAATAGGCCTCGGGCCGTGGTTTGCTAGGTGACCTGGGTGACTTACAGATTACAGGATTAGGACTTTAGATCACACAACTAGATGCCTATCCTATCAGGGTGTTGGTAACAGCTGATTGGCGTTTTCTTTTTAGAAGTGGTTTATGAGTGATCAGGTTTAGATAGAAGTGTTGAGATGGAAGGAGAAAAGAAAAGACGAAGACGAAGATATCGACGGCAAGGGAGGGAGGGTTCCACAAGGAGATTCATAAGGGAATATACATATGTATGTACCTATCTGTGTATGGATGTAATGTTATGGGTGCCCTTTCCTGTTCAGTTGAATGACTCTTGACGTTGGCGGCGAGGATGGAACCGTTTAGAATGGGACTAGTGAGAATTGAGGGTGGAATAGAAAGGACGAGGCGAATGGCTACAAGGTTCAAACCTAGTTGGGATTTGTGATCAATGATCATCAGCATTTTCACCTGGTTATTGGTCATAAGAGCCAAAGAGCCAAAACAACCAGGGCATCTACAGGTCCTTTACAGGTCCTTTACAGGTCTTTTACAGGTCCCTCTACAAATCACTAGTGCAGGTATCCAGGTATCACTTCTGATGACGACGATTCCGCGCAAGGCTCCGAAAGCGGGAGACGAGCCGATTAGGTATAAACTCGAGTGGGAATTTGCCAGTTCTACTTTAGCTATGCACGTATCATTCAGTTGTAAAAAAACCGGGGGCAGGGGTTCGAACGGACAAGGACAAGGAATTTTTCATAAGGAGAACAACCTTACATGTTAGGAAAACAAGGACAGGGGTAATTCCATTTTGGAGATAGAGATTCCCATTAATCCCCATTCGACAAGTCATCAGCTGGTAAAGTACCTTAAAAATTCGGGAATTCGGCGTAAACCTATTACTATACTAGTGCATTGTATGTACATTCAACCATACCTCAATCCATCCCCGTGCAAGGGAAGAAAAAAGAGACTATTAATAAGTCGAACTCTAGCCAACTCGCTGGGACAAGAAAAACGCTCGATTCGTCTTAGGCAAAGTCAATAGATGAGAAGAAGCAGCTATGTACGGATAATATGAAAGGCATTACTCAATGGCTCCAAATTACGACGGTATCCTAGGAAGTACCTAAGACCTAGGTAAGTATTCTCGTTCAACTGCAGCTAAAAGTTCTCACTCCTCTCACTCTATGCGGGCGAAATCAAACCGAGGACACCCGATCATTTTCGATGTTCGGGCAACTTCGCGCGCGCGAGAGGCGGCCGTTGATATCGCAATTTATCGATATATTCTGCTTCTGCTTGGGTAGCACGCCGTCCTCCTTGGTTCCTTTCTCCATAAAAAAACGACGATATAAGGAAACAAGATATACCTATGGTTGTCGCTATCTGAGACCTCAACTGCGTGATCAAATAAGCAAATTACCTACATAAACAAGTTATTATGTGTGTGCATCCCTTCCGCCGCAACGCTTACTAGGTGGTAGTTTAAAACCGTCCAGTTCCATTCGCCGACCTGAAGCTGGAAGTTTGTCTCTCACAGATTGCCACATGTCCGTCGTTGTCTGACACCGGTTACTTTATTTCCTCATTCTTACACCTCAGCTTTTATGTCCCGTCGTGTCAGAGTGGAAATTATGCAATGCGGTTCGATCAACTTGGCAACTGAAACTTGGCAGCACGATGACCAGAGAACACGCCGTCGAAACGTCTTTAACATGTGTAAGTAACAACGGCTTGACTAGCGGAAGCGCAAGGGGCGTCGCCGTTGGCCTTAGTTCATAACTCTATCGACTCGTAATCAGGGGAGGGGTGAGGCTGGAATTCTTCTTTTTTCCTGATAATTACGCAGTACACTATCGTTTTCCTCTCCAGACTTTCGGGTAACTCCCCTCCAACTCGATTTCCATACATACGAACATACGAGACTAAAGTAAAACCTCGTGTCACGGACTATTATTATCGTCTGTGGGGTTGGTGGCCCATGCAAGGACATTTCACCACACCACGGAGGTTAATCTGAACATCTCTGTTGACCGACTCGACTATCTCGTGTCCGTGAGCCTAGAGCGCCGATCAAAGACCATCAAACCGGACCGCCTGAGAGTGTAAAAGAACTAATTATTGGTCCTGGCCTTGGTTTTCTATCTATCGAGCCTAACCCTTGAGCAATTCGCTTTCTATTTGTATGCGTATATCACACTACATATTCCGCTCCCCACGTAGCATGCAAGTTAGGCGCCTCCAGCGGGAACCCATCGATCATGTGGTGGATATTTGCGGAGAACCGGAACCACTCTACGATGCAAGCAGGGTCTCGAACAAAGATGTCCAGGGGTCTCCTTTACATACATACATATGTATGTGCACATGGTTGCTACTATGAATGCTCAACAAATATTAAAATTCCTGACATGGCTTTGAAGTGCATGCATAATGCCCTCGACATGTATGCATGTACGGGAAATAACCTTGCGGCGAGATTCTAGACCGCCTCACTTAACCTATCCGAGACATGTATAAACCAGTAACATCTTCAGTATTCACCTCCTTAGACTTCCCTCCTCCAAAGAATTGTGAGCAATCGGTCATCGGTCAACAAGTTTCCAGACAAGATATGCGCATGGCGTAGCACCGGCCTCGTCTGATATTTCGAAGGGTCGATATGCAACGTGTATCCCGTTCTGAGGCATCGGAGTCTCATATCATTAGTGACATTTTTCAGGCTTTCGGTTACTGTTTCATGAAACCGGTCGCCGGTTGGTTAGTTGGCAATGCCACAAACGCCTCACCCTAACGGATAATATGAGTTATCTAGGGGTTGCTATATATAATAGTGGTGATAAGCTCTAACTTGAGCTCTAGCGATTGCTCGATTGGAGGTGGCTGTTGCTAGACCCTTTACGTACTAACAAGCGCACGCCTCATATGTCCTCCGGGCGAACATATGGCGACATGATAGCTTTAAGGGCATGTTCAGAAGAAGAAAAAGGTTTGATAGGAGTTACAATTTGCGTTTTGCATACATGACTCGCCAGACCCATTTACATAATTCCTAACTCAACTCTACAGGTGAAACACTTGACTCAGTTACCCCTTTTTTTATTTAATTTAAACCTTCATAGTGACAACGCAACGAATGCAGTCTCCAGACTTCATCGACTCGAAGGCCGTGTTGATGTGATCCAAGTCTTCCCGGTGAGTGATGAACTCGTCCACCTTCAGCTTACCGTCCAAGTAGTCGCTGACGAGACCAGGTAGTTGAGATCGACCCTTGACACCACCGAAAGCACAGCCCTTCCATACACGGCCGGTGACAAGTTGGAATGCTGCTCATGGTATTAGTTTACAGGTCAAGATGTTTGAACGGGTATCTTGAAACTCACGTCGGGTAGAAATCTCCTGGCCGGCAGCTGCGACACCGATGATGATGCTCTGGCCCCAACCCTTGTGGCAGGCCTCCAGGGCTGCTCGCATCACACTGACATTACCAGTGCAGTCGAAGGTGTAGTCGCATCCGCCGTCAGTCATCTCGATTAACTTGTCTTGGACCGTCTGCCCGTTAAGCTTGGTGGGGTTGACGAAGTCGGTAGCACCAAACTTCTTAGACCATTCTTCCTTAGCCGGGTTTACGTCCACGACGATGATCTTGCCTGCCTTCTGCGTGACGGCACCCTGGACGACGGAAAGACCGACGCAGCCAGCGCCGAAAACGGCGATGTTGGAGCCTTCCTCGACGGCGGCGGTGATTCTTGCGGCACCGTAGCCGGTTGTGATACCGCAACCTAACAAGCAGGTTCGGTCCATCGGGGCATCTTGTTGGACAGCAACGACGGAGATGTCGGCTACGACAGTGTACTCGGAGAAAGTCGACGTTCCCATGAAGTGGAGGAGGGGCTGTCCCTTGCACGTGAACCGAGAGGTGCCATCCGGCAGGACACCTTTACCCTGAGTTGCGCGAATCTTCCCGCAAAGGTTCGTCTTACCAGACTTGCAGAATTTGCATTCTTTACATTCGGGGGTGCTTTTGGCTCGTATTAGCACGAAGAAGCGCGGATATATAAGGTAGGTTAGGTAGGGCCCTACTAAAGTGCGACAACATGGTCGCCAACCTTCACGTTGGTGACGCCCTCGCCGACGGACTCGACAAGACCAGCTCCCTCATGTCCCAAGACGATAGGGAATGCGCCTTCTGGATCCTTACCCGATAGCGTGTAGGCATCTACTCCACTGTTTAGTAGGGTATTCGGATTTGATTCGGGATCAAGGCTTGGCGATATATACCTGTGTGGCAGACTCCAGTGTAATAGATCTGAATCCGGACTTCGTGGGCTTGCGGGGGCGCGACTTCGATCTCCTCGATGCTCAGGGGCTTTCCAGCTTCCCAGGCGACGGCGGCCTTGCACTTGATGGTCTATTGAGAAGGGGGAACAAACTAGTTAGCCTCAAGTTTTATGTTCTCGTATTTTGCTTGAAGTAACTAGCAATTGATCATGTAAACAACATAATAAACACGCGTAGTATACTATATGACGATATATGGCATTGGAACACATAGCAGCATCCCAAATCTCATATTCCGTAGAATGTAGTATACTACGCACGTATGCGCGGGGTATCGTAATAGAGAGAGCGCACTGAGAGCTCGGAGTGAACGGATTGGAGGGGTAAAGGGGGCAGAGGGGGCAGAGGGGGCAGAGGGGTAGAGGGACGGAGTACTAACCTTGCCAACGGTATCAGCCATGTTGAAAAGTTAGACGAGGAGAGGAGAAAATAAAGAATGGGAAGTAAATTCAAATAAATCTTGGGAGAAACTGAAACAAGAGAAAGACTTGAGATATCAACCTTTATAACAAATTTGTTCCAAGCGTTAGATAGATAGGTTGTTTTTTTTCTTTTCTTGGGTGCTTTCGTTTGATGCGGAGTTTTCGCACGAAGCCTCCTTTTGACCCCACCACATGCACTGGTTATTCTCAGGTGGGGGAAGCTTCGGCACGGCAGTGAAGCAGAGAGTTGACTAACCCCGGCCATGGACCTATTATCTCCCTTGGCCTTGGGGATAAACACTGCCCGCCTCTACCTAGGTACTTTGTCTTGTTTGTTACCTTCCAGGTTACCTATATCCTGATGTCACTCCTACTTGCTCACTCATCATGACCGGCAACACCATGTAAACGCGCCAACTCCTAGACCCGGAGTATACAAATTTTTGAAAATAGGTAAGTACTAGTCAGTCCATAATCTTGGACACGTATACTTCCGATATGTTCAAGATTTGAAGCCGTTGACAATAATTGATAAGAGTGTTCCGTACGTACTGCTTCCATCTCATTCCGAGTAGAGATTGTGCGATATCGTCGTCAACCGGCATTTTAGGACGCGGACGAAGTTTGGACAAAACTCGGGATGTACATCATAGGCTTGGAGAAATACGTTAGTCTGTTTGCACCATCTTAATGGCGAAAATTAAGCGACTTCGATCCTCTCTGCTTTTATGGGATGCCGTGCCCCTTTCTCGTCTAGGTTTGCTGCATTGCTCGAATGCCGGTAATGATTATACCCAGGTAGTATATCGTGGTCTGGATATTACTAAGTGAGATTGATGCATGTAATAATATGCATACCCTACCCTGTCAGGGTTATAAGTCGCTTAATAACATTAGACAAATCTCAATATGAACAAGGCTGAAGTTTTAATAGAAGAGACAAGATGGAATGGAGGTCAGATGGCAAGGAGAAGCGCCATTTATATTGAGTTGTGTCGACTGAGAACCCGGAGGACGTTTACAAGATCATGTACCTGCGTATTGGTAGATGACTTTCGAAGGTGCCCACTTTATCTCCCTGCAGGAGACGGCCAGCTTTGCGTTGAAATCCATTATATCTATATCCGTTAAGGGAACTCTCTAGACTTATCCAAAGAGCTTGGAACTTTCATTATTCAGTTTTAATTTGGATTTCCTCAAAGTCAAGATATGCCGGCAGGGGCCACGTTATTCCAGAGAAAATCTCAGCTCACTCGTTGCCCCCTTTGAAGTTTTGGGGGAAGGAATCTTCAGAACTTCGAGGCCCTCAAAAGGAACCTGAAGATGGCCGCCGAGACAGCCGCAAACCAGTCTTCATATGAACGCACTTACAGTGAATTCGATCAAACCAGGAATCTTGAAATAGTTCTCATTCTAAACTACGAGTAGTCAATTATTCCTAACTGTTCCCGACCAATTTTAACTATACCGATGTCCACCTACCTCTTATAATACCATAGCGCAGCCCTGTCCTGGTGAAGGCTAGGCATTTAGGGGTCCAACATCTCATAAGCGATATCCACTTGAACTTGTAATTCATATATGATACCTATTTATAAAGAATATATATCGGTTCTGGACACGCTGACAAACAATATCTGACATGCCTTTATCAGGAACCTTGATGTAATAATGTTTACGGAGTGTTGTGACCTCAGGGTATGCATAGCATGCATGTTCATTAGCACCCATGATGGAGCCTCAAACTGATGTCTGCAGGCTGTATAGGAAGATTAAATCTGCGTACCTGCTATTCGTATGCGTATCCTGAGACATGCTGACTACCATCTTGTCCTTGATCCTCTGATAGACTATCATCGATGTCAGATGCAGTTGGAGGGTGGCATTTTTGCCAGCTGCTCGTCCTGAGGGGACGTGTCACCTAAGCTGTCACAAAATATCTGGAATTCACAGCATTCGTAGGATCCTGCGTTTTTATCAATCCGGGCCAATCACCGCCTGGGGTCTCTCATCAGCATCCAGACTATCTTCTAGGTAGACCAGTTCTGATACTCGTTTCACGGTGAAGACAACGACCGATTTTCATCTTTGGCTATGTCGACCGATTCTTTTCAGATCCCCCTTGAATCGGAGAAAGACGACCTCGGCCCTGCGTTTCGGGGCTATGCCATCTTCTTAATCGTCTTGACGATAGCTTCGATCGGTCTTAAGACTTTGGTCCCGATCCCTTCTGAATCCATTAGACAGGCATCCACGTCGGGTTTGGTGGGATGACTGGGCAGCCGTGGCCTCTGTGGTGTGTCCTCCGTGTGCCAACTCGTCCTGACACTACTTTTGTTCACATATAGCGGTGTCTTGGTCGACTTGATATTGGGCATCGTGTTAGTTGGTCAGGGTGTCGGACGCCATGTCTGGTTTGTTCCACCGGGAAAGCTCACAAATATCAAGAAGTGGCTCCTGGCTACGTATCTCGTCCAAAGCTTCGCTTTAACCGCCACCAGAGCATCTGCCCTGCTGTTCTTCAGTCGCATCTTCCCAAGCATTGCGAGTCCGTAGTGGTGGTGGAGGACGGCTGTGTGGATCACTCACGGGATGAACATTCTGTGGCTTTTTGCCTACACTCTGGTGGAATTGTTACAGTGTCGACCCCTGGCCAAGTTCTGGGATTCCAACGTAGAAGGCACTTGCATACAAGTCAACGAGGTAGATTCAATTGGAACGGCTGTTCTCTCTCTTATAATCGACGCTATCGTCCTGCTTCTACTAGTGCCACGTCTTTGTGTTCTGCAGATTAACCGAACTCGCAAGGCTAGTCTGTTTATCATAGTCGCACTGGGCTATGGGTGAGTTAGATTCCATGATCACAAATTTGATATTGCACGATGAGAACATTTTCTCACGTTCTCCAGTGTCGTGGCAGCTTCCACTGGGCACATGGTAACTGCTTTGAAGCATCAGTATAAACTGGAGGTGGACTTGACCTGTAAGCACACGCAATTTCCAATACTCTAGAATAACATGACGACTGTAAAGAATGATACCAACTAATTTGTGCGCGATAGATGAAGGCTTGCCAATTTTGTGGTGGAAATTTTCAGTGGCCCCAATCACTTTGTTCGGCATCTGCATGCCAGCTATGGTGCCGCTTGGACGTCACGTACAGAGTATGTTGTTCTCCCCGCTGGCAAGCAAGATCGCCACGGTTCTGGGATATAGAAGCACATCTAGAAGCAGGACAGGTAATCTCGCAGTAGATGACTTGACCCAGCGCACTGGGTATCTGGAGAGAAGCGCCAGGAAGGCAGGGTCGCACACATGGATCAGGCTGGGAAGTATGAACTCACTCAGTCTCAGGGATCAGGAAGTTCAAGTTGGGAATGGCGGTACAGTCGAGCACAACAATTTTCCACTACAGTCAATTCGAGTGGAAAATGATGTGACTATAAGCTGCCTGAAATAGTAATATTTAGTCTGATATTGTTTAGGAAAATTAGCCAAATAATCGCGATGCTTTGGCTTGTGCTGACACTTCCAATTATGAAAGTGATGATATCGTGCTGCTTTCAAAAAGCCTTTCTAAATAAAGAGCTCCTCGGCGGGAGAATTGCAAAGTAGCTGCTTCGGCGATAAGGAGCATCCATGTACGTACCTAGGTATGAACGACTCAAAGGGCCCACTTAACAAGCGCATCCTATCCTAGGTACATATGTACATGGCTCCAATGCTGCATGGCAGATGGGTTAACCGTCAGTTGAAATGGTCCGTGCTCATTACCCGGGCAGCTACAGCCCTTCGTAGCGGGAGTTTGATTCGTTAACCACCGCGTTTTTGAAGCTGAAGCTTCGCGCGCTGTAAAGTAAATTTTTGTTTGTTCACGCTCAATCGTTCAACCGTTCAACTGCAAACTAAAACTGTCCAACGCATCAGTACTTACCCACCCTGGGTAATCTTTTTCACCAATACTTTACTTCAATCCTCTCCAGACATATTATTGATTGGCTCATGGGGTTTCACTACCAAATTCATTCACTGTTTATGGTATCTTCCTAAACGCTCTTTAAATCTTTAATCCGCAAATAATAGGTCCATCCGAAAAGGAGCTCCTAAGCTCTCCATTCGCCAATATGTCTTACCGATTCTCCAACATGAGTTCATCACCGTCCACTCCAGAGAGAGGTTCTAGAAAGACCTCGTCTGGTTTCGGTTACACTGCAGACCATCCCTCCACAACCCCAATGGGCCATCCTCCGCCTTCTTCTGCTCCATCCTTCACCCCAGCCGGTGAACCATCTCCTTCATACTTACAGAGCTCCATCGGCGCCATGTCAGGCAAGATTAAGACACCCAACTTCGGAAGACCAAACCTATCACAATCCAAACCTAGTACAGGAAGGCGCAGTAATGCGCCGCTGGGACGATCGATCCGAGGGTCAAGTGCAAGACAGCCATCCGGTCTTAGCAAGGAATATCACGGAGAAGAGGAGGAGGATGATGATGAAGATGAAGATGAAGACGATGGAGGAGCAGACACGCGAACAAATCGTGCAGGCACCTACGGTATGCCATATGACGACACAACCGAAGGCGAAGACACCGAGCCTGATAGCACGAACCCCCTAGACGATGAAGATGATGAGAATCAAGATGCTGACATGGATGGTATGGCGGAGGATGAAGCCGACTATGATTTTGAAGAGGACTTGCTAAGGGAAATAGCCGGCAACGAACCTTATGGCGATCCTTTAGCCGATGACAATGCAGACCTAATGATGCTCGCCACGGCCGCCGCAGACGAACGAATCAGCCAGGAAGCCGAAGACATCTTCCGTGCTTCGTCTATGCGCTCTAACATGGCTCGAAAGCGAGAGTTAAAGTATGCTGCTCTTGCGAAGGACTTATACAGCAAGTCGCAATTCGCAGATGTGACTGAACCAGACAAAGTCATAATCCAAACCGAGGAAATCGTCAATAGACTCTACGATGAGGGCGTGGGTTCCGAAGATGATGAGGAGAGGTTAGACGATACCTTGGCTCAGGCCTGCATCAGACTTGTTACGGAGATATGGCGCTCTCATCGGGAACAGCTCTCTAACGTCCGTCTTGAGCATGCGGCCAAAGTAGGACCAAGCGCTCACGCCTCAGCATTTGAAAAGGCCCTTTATATAGCTACACTTGCCCTCCGGATCCACCATACGCCAGCTGTCAGCGATGAATTTGGCGTGGCCAGAAGCCGGGCTCTGCCTGCCGTTCTTTTCGATTGGCAGGAAGACGAACACAATCTAGATCGTGATCAAGTAAATACCGTCCTACAACACCGACCTTCTCCAGCAGCCCATGGGCTATTCTGGCAAGTTGTCTTCAATACTCTCATACGCGGCAACATAGAAAAGGCGGTGGAGCTTCTCAGGTCTGCTGGCTGGGAGTCCGTAAGAAAATCATCGCGTGGCGAATCGGTTTATGGTGGCCAGGCTTTAACTAGCATCAAGCGCGTGGTCGAGGACTTATGCTCAGTTATGGAGATATGTCCCGCGAACATCAATGACAGCTGGGATATTCATAGTAGCGATTGGACCTTGTTCCGACTCAAGGCCAAGGCAGCTAAGGAGGCCCTTATCACTTTCACCGAAGGCAAAGAGAGGGCTTTCGCGGCAAGTCGATTTGGTGATTCCGACTTTGGTGATTCCATAGATGGCCAACACTCGCTCGCGGGACTTGCTCGAAAAGCGGAGAGCAGGATTCCTTGGGATATCTACGAGAATCTTCAGTCTCTCTACGCTATTCTCGTCGGAGAGCCAGAAGCCATTCTCACGGCCGCGCAAGATTGGTGTGAAGCGACCATCGGCTTGTTCGGATGGTGGGACAACGGTCACAACAAGCGAAACATCAGCATGTCTCATTCAAGATCGTTTCAAACGGGTAATCAACTCGCGGGGGACGATGACTTCCTTGACCGCCTCGCCCTTTGCCTTCAAACTGCCATGGAGGCCGATTTCCACTTCAATTCTGCCGATCCTGTCGAAGTAGCAATCACTTCGGCATTTGAGAGCAATATTGAAGGTGTCATTGGGTTCTTGAGATTATGGTCGCTCCCGATCGCTTCATCAGTGGCTGAAGTTGCCTCGTTAGGCCGATGGCTTCCTCCCCAAGAACCACAGAATCTTATTAACATGAGTGATTTTGATATGGAAGAATTGGAGGTTTTAGGAATGCAACAGAGCACGGGCGCCGACGAGAAAGATGGAATCAAGGATACGACTCTAATTCACTATGCCCGCAGCCTGAAAGATCGGAAACACTTGTCGGGTACTGGCCTATATGGCAAAGTTACCCGAGAAGGATGGGAGATGGCAGTCCAAGTCGTTGGCCGAATGGACTCTCCTGAACGTTCTGAACAGTTAGTACAGGAATTATTACAGAGCGTTCTTAATACTATCGACGAGGATTCTCGCGAGACAGTTGAGAAGATCTGGAGGTTGCTGAACGAACTCGGCATGATCAACTTTGCCGAGGACACAGCGGAGGTATGTGAACAGTGTTGTTTTGGTCGTAAACATTTGCTAATCTGTCGCAGACCTTTGGAAACATCCTCGCCAAGGATACTTTCCGTTTTGGAGAGGCCCTCTGGTATTACGCTTTAGCGCATCGTCCTGGCAAGGTCCGCGATGTATTAAATACTCTGATGTCTATTTCTCTCGTGGAATCCACAACTTACCCGCCGGAGGGTGAACTCGACAACACCCTCAAGAATTTACTAAAAGAACGCACGACGACGTTGGAGCAATTTGCGAAGCAGGATCTCGAGGCGGCAGAACTTCTTGGCAAGATGCTTAGCGGTTATGCTACGCTCAGGAAGTTCTACGAGCTGCGAGACGGAGACGGAAAATCGACAAAGAAATCTCTACTGCGTCGTCAACAAGCTGCCGCGGCTTTAGCAGCTGTCATCGCAAGCGCAGATGACAACATTCGAGGAGGCTTATATGACGACACGCGCGATGCAGTAGTAAGTGAAGACTTCTTGCTGGCATTGCTCGGAGAAGCATCCGTCTTCGTAGGCCAGTCGCCACCGGTGATTACGCTCGATCAAATCGATACCCTACTCAAGGCCATTGAAGATATTCAAACCGTCGGGTCTCGAGTCTACGATGCCTCGGACGAGTTCTTTAAGCTGGCACTCGCATCGGGACACGGGAAAGGGTCTACGCCTGCGGATCTTCTTAAGCAGTCTACTTCCTCCCTGGGCGGCAGTTTTATGATGACCGGCAGCTCCATGATCGCCTCGCAGCTTCACCAGTCCGTGGTCAAGAGCGGCGTCATCAAGGGACCTATCAAGCGGGCGTGGGATTGGAGAACCGGCGTGCTCTCGGGTAGCAGCTCCGGCGACGTGCTCAGGCAGATCCGACTAGGGCTGACAAGAGACCTAGCCGACCTCTGGTTGGACCAGGCGGATAGCGTCATCTTGTGACGGATCTCCGGCCAGAATTTTGGAGTTACGCGGCATTGAGATGGCGTTTTGGGGGGAGGGGGGTTGCGTCGAAGGAACTACGAATTGATCGGCTAATGTACGGAGTAATACCATGACGAACAAAAAGGCGAATGAAGACTTGACTTGTCGTATAACTCGAAGACAGATGTGAAATGCGATTGTCCTATAATATTACTAATGCGGGATCTTCCCTGTAGCTTCGTGGCTTAGCACGACTGCGTTGTAATTAGGCGCATATATGCCTCCTAGACATGAACTTATTACACAAAAGGAATATAAGGAGGGGAGACTACAGAGCTAAGTATAAGCCGGTGCGGGGAATATGGCCTGATACCGATATTCTGCAATTACAACCCTTTCGTATTGCGACCCCAGCTTTTAGTAATGAGGGGGAGGGGTTCTCTTTGTCGGGATGGTTTTGTCCCTGCATTGCCGTACGAGGCATGTATTTACATTTCCAAGGTTTCGTGGGGTTGGACGAGTTCGAACGTGAGTCACGCAGATAGCAAAGACCTTTGTGCTTGGCCTCGGATGCCTGCTGAACCGACGCTGGAAATATAGCGCATCCTACGTAGATCGTCGGCTAGCACCCCCATAGATGCGCATCCAGGTTCCCTAGATATAATTTAGTCACTTCTCATATACTAGGTTTTGACCGGCCAAGTGTTATTTGTTTCATGCCGACAGCTAGGTGAGGGGATAGATACCCCCCCGGTTTAGATACTAGTTCAACGTCCACCTAAAGATATTTAAGTAACCTAGGTAGGTAGCTAATCTAAATAAAAGAAGATAAATTATACATATCACTTAGTCGGTACCTCTGAGAAAAGTTCACAATGACGTTCTCGGAAGAAGCAGTCTCCGAAATCCGCTCCATCGTAGAGCAGAGCATCGCCAAAGGAGACGATGCGGTAGCCAGCACCGTAGCGGGGACGACATGCGTCGTCGTAGACCGGGACGGGGCGGAGCTCTTCGCCTACTCGGCGGGCAAGCGAGGCATCCGGTCCAAGGAGGCCATGTCGCTCGACAACACCTTCTGGATGGCGAGCTGCACCAAGATGGTGGCGGGGTTCGCCATCATGCAGCTCGTCGAGAAGGGCTCGCTGGAGCTCGACGACGCCGCGCAGGTCGCGGAGCTGTGCCCCGAGCTGAAGGACGTCAAGGTGCTGAGGGACGACGGGACCTTCGAGGAGAAGAAGAGGGGGATCACGTTGAGGATGCTGTTGACTCACACCTCGGGGTTCGGGTACTCGTTCTTCGACGAGACGTTGCGGGACTGGAGCCACCCCGTGGGCATCGATGAATTGTCGGGCGATTTCAGGGATCTCTTGAAGATACCGTTGCGGTTCCAACCTGGCGAGGGATGGGCGTACGGCGTAAGTAGACACTGGCGTAGCGGGCCATACCACGTCTTCTGTTTTTTTTCGAATACGAGCTGATCTTATATAGGTGGGTATCGATTGGGCCGGCGTGGTTCTCCAAAGGAAGACCGGGTTGCCCTTGAACGACTACATCCAGAAGAACATCTGCCAACCCCTGGGCCTGAAAAATGTCAACATGATTCCGACAAAGTCCATGAAGGATAACCTGGCACATATGCATACCCGGGAGCGAGACGGCAAGCTACGCCCACAGGACCATATATACCGCCGTCCCTTGGCCGTGGAGACTCCGGAAGAGATTGCTGGTGTTTTCAACAGCGGCGGAGCTGGCCTATTCGCGAAGCCGCAGGAGTACACTCGTAAGTAGATTCTGCTTGACCCAAGCTGCGAAAATTGAATTGTAGTGAAGGACAAATTGGAACTGACTGAAAGACCAAAGGCATACTATCGATACTTCTCAACGACGGCACCGACGCCAAAACGGGCATAAAGTTCCTCGAGAAGTCTACCGTCGACGAGATGTTCAAAAACCAGATCCCCGAGATGCCGAATTTTAGCAGAAAGGGCATGGCGGCCGCGAAGCCGGAGCTCACGCACCCCCTCTCGGAGCTGTACCCGATCGAAGGAAACCCGCCTCAGGGCTGGGGTCTGACATTCATGCTGAGCGGCGCCAACCCCCTGACGGGGCGGTCCGACAAGACCGGCTACTGGGCCGGCTTGCCGAATCTGTTCTGGTGGTGCGATCGAGAGCACGGCGTCGCGGGCATAGTCTGCTCTCAGATCCTGCCCTTCGCCGACCCGGGGCTTATGGGCTTGTGGTTTGGGGTGGAGGCAGCTGTTTATAAGAACTTGCGGCTGGCCAAGGAGGGGCTATTAGTGGAAAAGCTCCAAGATGTCAAGGTTTGAAGGGACCCTAATGATTGTACATATGTACGTATATCTATGTTTAAATCTCAATGGAATGCTCAAAGAAACGAGGTTATAGGATAAGGTACACTGCTTATATGAACTGATGTACTTCGACTTGAATTAAGAGTCCAAAGGGGGGTATATGGATATATTCAAGCGTCAATTGACCTCGATTTGACGTGGACTGTTTAACTAGAGTCAAGGCACATAGCTCTTAGACACCAGTGACTTTTCATTCGAGTGAAAAAGTCCATTTGAGACGGACAGGGAGCAGACAGCAGATAATGTATAAGAATAGTAAAATATTTCAATTTTATTCGACGATAAGATTAGAATGAGATCCTAACGAAGGTTCGCTCAATGGATGAGCTTTCCGGAGCCAGTATTGCACCGTATATCTGGTGTTATGGGTAACCCGAATTTGGACAGCCGTCCACGATATACCTAAGATAGGAGGTAGGAAAAGTTCGTTTCTGTGACCCAAATAGAGCCGCTCCTACCCGACCAAAGCCGAGTTGGCGCCATAATCCGTGCCGTGTTGGGGTCTTAAGTACCATAGCCCTTCCCTGTTGTCCCTTAATATGTTATAGGTCTCTTCTCTGCTCCTAATGTCGCTTAGCTTCCTCTATAAGTCGAATAGCTGTAAGGGGATAGCAGCAATGGAACGTGGTAGTGCTGGTCTTTTTCCACGGTGAATGAGACCAGGACTTCGGGGAAGAAAGTTTTGCCCTCGCCGAAATAGCTTCCAGTGTCGAAGCGAAGGGTCCAAGTCGACTTGTCTTCCACCTCGCTTAGCACGTCGTCTAAAGTGTAAGTTGGTACATCGCCGGAAGAGTTTATGCTGGAATATGGCAGCCACGCCTTGACACGGCCGTCATCGTCGGTCTGAGACTCGAAGGTCTTCAGCGGAGCATGGCCACCTTCTAGCTTCACGCGGATACTCTTAGCCGGCTTGCCCACGGAGGTGTCCAAGACGTGGCAGGTGATGGGGTCTTTGTCGCTTGCCATTGAGCTGGTGGTAGCTTAAACTTGAGAAGTGTAGAGCAATGAGGTTTTGATGCTGTGGCTGCTGTTTAAGATCTCACAAGCAAGCGGTGATATGCTCTACTTGTACTCAAGAGGCCTAAGACCTGGGCCCTGGGGTTCTGGACTTTGTTGGTGAATTCGGTAGGCAGATAGATGTAGGACAAACGAGGCGAAGCTGTTGGCGGGGCAGTGAGTAAGTACGGCTGCTCTTTTCCGAACCGGGTGACAAGGAAGAGAGTCACACGGTCCAATAAGGATGAGCTATGTAGGTACCTCTGAAGCCACTAAGCAAGCACCTCAACTGGTA
This sequence comes from Jackrogersella minutella, assembly GCA_022578535.1. Taxonomy (NCBI): domain Eukaryota; kingdom Fungi; phylum Ascomycota; class Sordariomycetes; order Xylariales; family Hypoxylaceae; genus Jackrogersella; species Jackrogersella minutella. The sequence continues at coordinate 51,946 of MU388220.1, forward strand.
CCTATGTAGTGATGGGTAAGGATTTAAGTTGAGTTAGTTGATCAGGAGGCAAATTGGAAGAAAAAAGTGAAAGCTTGGTTTTAGTTGGAGAGATTGGAGAGAGTTCAAGAAGCAAGGTCTGGGTTCTGAGGGGTGGTGTAACAGCTGGAATTCCCTAATGCAGCTGCGTTTTTAGAGCTGATTGCACAGTTTGACAGGTGAACCTTGGAACTCCGCTAGGTAGCGGCGGACCCCACCGTGGGGCAATCTTAGATACGTCTTATAGGCCCGTTTCCCCAATATAGGTGGGTCTATATCTTTATATAGAAACAATGGTGGTACAGTATTTCTTTACAGTGTCAATGCACTAATACACCTCTAACATACGTACCTAGTAATATTCTCCCCTATTCGTACACTTCATTGTCATTCTCAAGAACCAATTCGCCATGTACGATCAATAAGCCGCTAGTTGTATCACAAATGAGACAGTTGGCAGGCTGAAGGCCTAAGTGTGACTTCACAGCCTTCATTGATTCCCAAAGAAATTATCGATGATATGATACTCACTTGACTGAAGAATATCACCCATCGATATGATTTGACATCTAATTATAGCTCAACGAGACATTTAAGTAGTGTAACGCATCTGCACGAAAGCATCTGTGGGTAAGACATGACGGCATTCCCCTCTCGCACGGTTGTCGAAAACCATCCAAACTTGTCTACCTTTTTATACTTAAGTAGTATTGTGGAATGCGGCCTCGGGAGGCAGTGCATCGATCAAGACATTGAGAAGGAATCAAGCGGTGAGTAGTATTACTATAACCTTCTTTAGACATTGAAAACCGAACAAATCGAGGTGATTGGAGGCTGGAACTGGAAGGCAAACCATGGTTTGCCTAGCCTCCTACCTACATGTAGGTAGGTAGGTTACCGGTAGCCTCAACTCATGCTAGGCGGCACTCAATTATACCCAAGATACTGCGGCAATCCCACACTTTGACCATCTTCAAACCCGCCTTCTCGAACAAAATTCGGAATTCCGAGGGCGTACGTTCCTTGCCATTCATCAGAGACATCATGGCTATATCGAGAGAGAAGCCATGGTGTCCATAGATGCCGTAATTGGCGAGAAGAGGCTTCGGCGCAGCTTCGATATATGCGTCTCCCATCGTTTCTGTCAACGTGATGTCGGCAACGAGCAGCCGTGAGTTTGGACCCATGGCTTCGGCAGTCCTCAGGAGAATTCTGATGCAGTCATCATCTTTCCAGTCATGCCTATTTTGTGTCAGATATAGCTTCGATAAGATCTTGCGGTGAAACTCTTACAGGACGTGCCGCATCCAGTAGACATCGGCTGCCTTGATCGGATTTGGCGTGAAGAAGTCGTGCGTTACGAACCTCGCCCGTCCTGACTCCAAGGCCTCAGGAAACTCCTTTTGCCACATAGCGACGCCCTGCTCGGTCGCTACCGCTTGGTCCTGTACAACGAAGCGTAGCTCTGGGTATAGGCGAGCTAGTTGAAGGTCGAAACTACCTGTGATGGTGCGTCAGCCATGTTCAAGGACTATGCTTATTACGGTGTTTTTTCTAGCTTCCAATAGGCAACTTACCGACACCTCCTCCCACATCGACAACTAACCCATTTCCTAACTCCTTCCATGGGAAGTCATACAGGTGAGTGCTACCCAGGCTCTTGCTGTTACCGGCCAAGTACATATTGTACATCTCGGCGTCGTTCCTCGGAACCAACTCCTCATCTGGCGATACTTCCACTGGCTGATACGAACCCCTCGCGGCCCCAGGACTCGCCTTTTCCACCGCCGCTCTTGACCGGGGGACTTTCTGATTCATCCATTCGAAGAAGGTAAGCTCGGTGCCCAGGGCTAATGTCCAAGCCGAAAGTTCAGAATCATGGCTCGGTCCTCGGATGGGATCGTTGAGCGTTTCTGGCAATGCCGAAGCAGCAGCAAAACCCATGGAACTGCAGATTGTCAATCATTATTGAGCACCATCTTGGCTCGTGGCTAAGAGAAACTCACCTGCACTTCACTTGTGCTCGTAGCCTCTCGTCGTCAGCTAAAGCTTGAGATATTCTGTTGTTTGCAAACCTGCCCGGCGCGACCTCACGAAAGAAGTGCTGTGATGCCAGTGCCCGCAAGAAGCGAGCTAATTCCGATCAGTATAACCTATCCCAGTGCTTGCCTTTGAAACAAGAGCAAGAAAATGATGAGATCTTACTCAGCTTATTTTGATCAAGTTTAGCTGCCTTGGCTAAGTCTTCGATAGCTACCCCATCCGCGCCGCCCTCGGCTAGCAGGATCGCGATATCGTGCTCGACTGCGACGTGGAGCGCCCGAACCCCGAAGTACAACTCGGCAAAATCTACAAGGCGCATGTGGGGCTCGGCGACGAGCTCCTCGATTGAGCCCAGCGCTGCGATGATGGTCCGTTGTGCGTCGTAGGCCTCGCGGCCGGGTATCGCGAAGCTGGTCTCGGATGCTGGCACTGCGTCTGGCGCCGGATTCTCCCATTCTGAAATCAGCGTCTCCGAGGCATCCTGGATGAGCTTTACAACTTGCCGAAGGGCTGTGGCCCGCGATGATACATCCTCGTAAGACATTGTGAAGGAATACTTCCCTAAAGTGCGATATAATCACAGTAGTGTTGTAATTGTGTATCAGTGTATTATAAGAGCTCTCGCCTCACGTCGTCTTAAAGACAAGCCCGTCAAGTTTCTATATTTTACGTATAGCCGCACAGCCGTGGGTATATGTTTATCTACACAGCAGCATTTCCTTGAGTGATATCCCTCGATTTGCCGGCAGACCCATACAGAGCCGTTGGTGAACGTACCCAGGCATTCAAAGCATGCATCGCGTATGCTACCCCGGCATCGAGATCACAGTCAGACTGGAGAATGCATTGGGGTTTTAGCCTACCATTCCCGCTTTAACTAGGCTGTCCTGCTGTCCTCAAGATAACGAGATGCGGAGAAACCTTGTCGGTAGGAGTATAAGAGGCCACAGGGGAAATACTTTTGCCTATTAGGTAGTACCGAATTTACGATCGCGGGTGTAACGTCCTGCTTATCAGATATCCCCTACAGGCCACGCTCTCGACCGTCTAGGATAGGTTGAAATGCCTGTGAAAGGAATGCTGATGCTACGTAAGCTTCATCCTTTTCATGACCACCTTAGTAGAGGGTGGGAAGAAACCTGTCCTTGGTCAGCTGTAGGCTGTAAATTGCTTTCAGAGCTCGGTCAATCGGGCAAGGTGAAGGAGAACATGTAAATCACTTATTAAGATGTAGATCTGGGTTTTTCGCTGAAACCCTCTAGGTTAATCTAGTCAGACTAATGTAGATTACGAAGTTGCAAAAATTCTCATTTCGCAACCTGACATAAGGTACCTAGATAGTAAGTTTTGATCACCCATATCCTGATGGCTTTTTCATCATGTCAGAAGAATCCAATGTCCAATTCCTTCTATTGAAACTGTTGAAGGTACCTATTCATGGTCTCATTTTACCTAGGCGTTCATTAAGATGTGGGGGGAAATTACCCCTGAACCCCTGAGTCAGACCTCAGCGAACGACGTTCTAACATGTCAGTTCATCGAGATCCAGCCCAATAGTTGTGTTTCCCTATTCAGATGTTGTCCAGCCCCGTGTAACAGTACGCTATATGAGGAGGGGCAGCCTCGTTGATAACTATTATTTCCGTCTCCTTGATAATCTGGTTGTTCCTTGCTGGTATGACATATTCCTGGCAATTTATGTTCCTTGTGCGATCTGAATCGTTATTTTCCGGGTCGAAGAGCTCATCTTCGGATGGGATACGTTGTTTAGTAACCCTATGTGACCGTTTCGTGGCATTTAGACCGATAAGGTCATCCCGAGATGATTCATGCGTGTCCTTGTTGGGCCTAGTGTTTTGGCTGAATAGGGGTGAGAGCACAGGCACACAAGCAACTATCACACCCAAGTTTATCTCAACCGCCGACCATAATACAATACGTCCAGACTTGAGAGGGTCGACAAGGACTTTCATGGATTGAATGCGGATGATCTGGATGATAGTGATGAAGAAGCCGAGAGCGAAGAGACCGAGCAGCACGATTTTCTTCCGTGTTGGGATCTTGATTCTGGCGAGGATGGGAAATGGAAGAATCATACTTGGTACAGGTAAGTACAGGTAAGTCCAGTCTAATCTCATCCAAGTCGAGGTTACTTACATAGCGAAGTCGAAGATGAGCGACAATGCTGACGAGGCATTGAAAAATGGGATCATGTCGATGCATTTGCCGCCTGTGATAGTATTGTTCCATTGCTTCGAGATCTGCTTATAAATCAGCCTTATTATGGTATTGAGTTGGTATATTTTCGCACAGGTTGACATAAATCGAGTTGGACTATGAGGCATGAAAGAGTGGAGAGCGTGCAGCTAACCAAGACACCCATCACCACATAGCGGTACATTCCCTTGGGGAAGAATCGAAGATATGACAGTATGAGGCTTAGTTTAAACCCGAGAACGCTTAGAATATACCTAGATTGGATATAAGCAGACGGCTACCATGGCAGAGTAGAATCACTTACAAGGGAGAGGCCGCATATTGTAGCTACCTAACGTTAGAATGATCTACCTTGCGGCAAGAGAGTGTTTTGGTCTGTAACTTACATAACCGAACGGATCAATGTTTTGTTTCGGCATGTCTTCGGTATTTTTAATACCTAATCCCCATGTGGTTTCTATCGAGGTCATGTCAGTGACTAGCATGGTGTATCTGAGAAAGTAATCCATACGTATTGCCGCTATTATAGTAAAGCCGCATGCTAGGGGCTCCAAGCCCCGTTAGCAGTTGAGTACAAAGTGCTCGAAAAGAGCCTACCCAAGTGGCAAATATGATCCAATCGTCTAGTTAGATCAGTCTCAGCACATCGTACTTGTTTAGCTGTGCGTTTCAAGGTAACATACCTAACCCCAATGCGTGAACAAGCCGACATCGAACATAACCTCGAAGACATACAAAGCAGAGAGACAGTGTTGTTAGCACACTTGAGACAGCTACAATCATAAGCCCCTTGGTAGGAACATTGTCCGGGGCGTTGTGTATCCAACCCATATCATGAGAATTAGCCGTTGAGGTCTCGTGGTGTAGAGATGTTATCGTGATCTAAGCTTAGAGGCAGACTCAGGTAGAAAGTATACATCAAGGAAACCGATCACGGAGAAGAAAGGGAAAGACGAGAGATGTCGCTGCCGACCACTCGGCATGGTAAGTCCAGTTGATCTTATAAAATAATATCAGTCCCTCCAAATCCTCTGTCTTACGTGGTGGTGTAGAGCTGGGGGCGCTCTGTTGGGTTTACGTGGCTAGAGGACCTGTATGACTTTTCACTTGGGGGAGTTGGGGGTAGAAAAGATAATTGTCAGATTTGTTATCATTTCGGGAGTCAATGTTGACCAATTAAACCTGAAATATTCGTTTTTACACACCGGAGCTCCGATACTTTCAGACTTACTCAGCTTTTCAGACCGGATCTCGGAATCAGCCTGCGTCATAACTGTTACACACGCGAGTTACTGCTCACTTGTGGCTATTCTACTCGGCAGCACACTGTTGTGTGGCTTTTTTTTATGAAGAAAGCTCGATCTGCACTTTCTGGGGGTGTATTGTTGGAAACTCCCCGTCTCGCATAAGTCATGGCGTTATGTCTTCCCTATATATTGAACGTCGTAGTAAACGACATGCCCTAGACATAAAATATGACTTACGTATATAATGAAGCCTTCAATGACTGCATTTATCAACTTTTCCTTATCCAAAAATATACAACGAACACCTTGTTGTAATTCCTCCTCGCTAGTCTACTGTTCAGACATATGGCATATTTTCGTTGTTAGGGGTAAATTATATATAGTTATAACTAGAAGATTTAGATAGCCTTCAAGTTTTATCATACATCCAGAAGCACGAAGAAGTGTTGGCAGTATGAAGGTTATGGGGGGAAATGTAAAAGGGGGAAGGAGAAGAGGGTGGCGTTGAATAGGGGGCAGCCGTCAATTGCAAGCAGATGTCGCCATAACTAACCTCTCAAGAATGCAACTCTTTACAAAATATCATTCCTATCAGGGTACGGACGAACTTTTGTCGTCTCTGGGTTCGCGCGCGAGCAAAGAAGTAAAAGAATAACGTTATAGGCATGGGTTCCCTACTGTGTGTAAGTCGCGCATCACGCAACTTACCTCGCGGATTTTTCATTCGGCCGATAGATCCGTACTCATATACGACGAATGCGAAATTGGTAAAGGAAGGACTTAACAAGTTTGTATCGAAATAATTCGTCGCGGCGATTGTGATCGGGGGTATTTCTATTCGCTTGCGTTGACAAGACCTGTCCAAAAACCCGGTTCCAAGGGGTTGGAATTGACAAAAGTACGGACATGTTACTACAGCAGGAACATTACAGGGTATATCAGGAGTGTGGTTGGTAATTTCGCCATTATGCCATGCATTACACAAGGACTATAGTGGTAGTGATGTTTTAGCCACATTGGCGATTGGGGCCCATAGATGACGTGCTCACAGCTTCTCAAATATTCTCTTGGAATTTCTCCTCGTTTGCCTCACCGGGCTCTTCGAACATTCTATCATCTTTCAGGTGCCCAGACGATGCGACGGTCCAAATTCCTAAAGCAGGAAGATCATGGATGATGAGATCTCGCCAAGAGGCCGGCGTGGGCCAACCTTGAGCGTGGAAATTTGTATAAAGACGATGGCTATTCGCAATGTATCGTAGCATCAACATTTCCGGCTCGCGACGGAAGAACATGTCCAGATCAAATCCAGATACCTAAGCATTTGTGCAGCATGGCAGACTCCAAGAACACAATTGTGGTCCGGCCCGAGTCGCTCACGGGATCCGATTCCAGGCATACCGATGATCCGGCCGCGGTGAAGGAGCGCATTCTTTACCAGCAAGAGCTCCAAAACACGGAGCCGCCGACTCTCCCCATAATGACCTTGTTTCGCCGGAAGAAGCAGCAGAATAACCTAGACGAGATCGCAACCCAGCCCTCCGTCTTCGACGACCCTGACAAGGCCAGGTATTTCCAGCCTACGGAGAAGTACGAGAATCTACACCGGTTCGACCCAAGTGCCAGGTGGACGTGGGCCGAGGAGTTGCCACTTATAAACAAGCTCGACTGGAAAGTCACGATGTGGGCATGCGTCGCATTCTTTGCTTTGGATTTGGATCGGGGAAATCTATCCCAGGCCAACACGGACAATTTTCTCGAGGACCTGGGTCTAACCACGAACGGTGAGAATTCAGTCGCCTTCACCTTCGTGTGCCGTATGGTGTGAAAGCTAACTTGATAGACTATAACTTGGGAAACACTGTTTCTAGGTTGGCCTTCTTATGCGCTGAACTCCCATCACAGTTGATTAGTAAGAAAGTAGGTAAGTTATACGCGACGGTCTCGCGTTCAGCTCCTTAATTGACTAGTGGAATAGGCCCTGACCGATGGATACCTACAATCATGTGCCTTTGGAGTATCGTGGCCGCCTCGCAATTCTGGCTGAACGGCAGGGCAACCTTTCTGACTTGCCGTGCCCTGCTTGGTTTATTGCAAGGTGGCTTCATACCTGACATTGTCCTATACCTCGTAAGTTAGCTTTTTCTATGACTCCCTTATGAGTAGGTATATGTAAGAGAAACTTACTTGGCACCGCCCTAGTCGTACTTCTTCAAGGGAACAGAGTTACCTTTTCGTTTAGCTCTTTTTTGGGCAACACTCAAGATCGTCGATATCATTGCACCTATTCTCGCCTTTGGAATTTTGCGGCTCCGGGGTCACCGCGGAAAGGAAGGTTGGAGATGGCTGTTCCTAATCGAAGGTGTTTTCACTCTTAGTGTTGGAATCTGGTCTTGGTTTATGATGGCACCATCACCTACACAGACTAAATCATGGTATCGACCAAAAGGTTGGTTCAATGAACGCGAAGAGGTCATCATGGTCAATCGTATATTAAGAGATGATCCCTCCAAAGGAGACATGCATAACCGCCAGGCAGTCGACTTCAAACAGTTGTGGAAGTCATTATGTGACTATGACCTCTGGCCGATCTACATTGCCGGGCTTATGTTTGGGATACCAGTCGGGCCGCCTGATCAGTATCTAACATTGACCCTTCGAAATCTAGGGTTCGGCACGTTCAATTCCAATCTACTTTCGATCCCAAGTCAGGTAGTCGGCGTTGTCACCGTAAGTTACCAATCACAATGAACTGACAGAGGCTAACTACGAACAAGATGCTCATCATGACATACCTATCCGAGGTTTGGAATGAAAGGTCCCTGATGGGCTTGTTTGCGCAAGTCTGGATCTTGCCTAACATAATTGCTCTCGCTGTGCTACCAAGTGGCATATCGCCGTGGGTAAAGTATGCTGTGGTATCTGTTTTACTCGCATACCCTTACCGTAAGTAAATATTTCACATCGCCATTTATGGTAGCTAACAAGCTGGAAAGCCCACGCCATACAAGTTGGTTGGTGCAGTCGCAACTCAAACACCGTCAGAGCACGAACTATTTCGGCAGCCGCCTATAAGTGAGTAATACATAGCATATCTGTTATGTGACCAGACTAACCTCTTTGACAGTATCTTCGTCCAAGTCTCTGGCATTGTGTATTCGAACATTTATCGCACAGATGACAAACCTGAATGTGCGCTCGTTAATCTCTCCCAGGAGTTCTAATTCAGATGTAACTAATCATAATTTTGCCAGATCGCCGTGGAAATAGGCAACTTGTCGGAGTTTGCGCCGCTAATATAGTCATATACGCACTTATGAAGATCTACTACGTCTGGCGTAATAAGAAGAGGGATAGCGAATGGAATGGGATGACTAGAGAGGTAAGAATGGCCTACACGAGCGTGATGCGAGACGATAACTAATTGACTTATAGCAACAAATACATTATTTAGAAACGACCAAAGACGAGGGAAACAAGAGAAAGGATTTCCGATTTGCTCATTAGCACAAGGCTTCTGAATTATTGTTTATATATAAGGGGTTGCGAAGAGGTCAAATACAGGGATTATGCTGAGAGAAAGTCTCTTGTAAAAAGGGGTAACTCATCAACAGCAAGCTGTCTTTTAGAGAGCGCTCTGTTAACTTATGACAACAACATAGAATCTTATTCACAAGTAAAACGTGTGAAGTATGGCAAAGTCTATTACTTGACTATATGCATAAGAATTTTTTTAATTGACGAATTTGAGCTGAACGTACAATGACCCGAGATAACAACACGGACTAGTGCTCATCGACTAATGCTCATAGGCATTAGGGGGGTCTATGGCTTGCCAAAACCAAGTACATAACCTTGTAGTAAATAGATAATTTGTACTTAACAGTGCTTCGAGTTAGCTGAATACCTAGGGTATGCATATGCTCGACCAGAGTCGAGACCTTCCATGAGCCTAGAGCGATGTCTAGATATGTACTATGTATTACCTACGTCACAGGAGTATACTCGTGGCTTAACAAGGTTCAATCTTCATGACTCTAGCATATCACTAAGAGTCGTCATAAGTAGTGATATGCGATAGCATTCACCATCATACATTCCCGGGTGCTAGTACTAGTGACTCATGATGGGTAAACGACATAATGGCAACGTCTACTTTGTGATTTAGAATAAATAAGATGTAGATGATACAGGGGAACTTCTTCTCTTGTAAAACAAATCAAGTTAACGAAGCGAAAATGCAATCCATCCGAGTACTCAGATCTCCGGGATCAGGACGAGTTGCATACGCAACTCGATCCCTGTCAACCCATTTTGCAAGAATGGCAAACACAAAAAAATCCAAGACGCCTCCAATCAGAAAGGTCGATGCAGAGAAGATGACACCTCAGGGGTTAGAGGACACTATTCCAGACTCCGTGAGCTTCCTTCGACATCTTTGACCCGATCGGTAGTATCTCTACTGACTATCCAATGTTTGAAGATCCATCCTCCCGAACAGAATGCAAGCGACTCTACAACCAAAACTCACGCGAAGGGCGACGGCGAGGAGTCAATCCTACCCAAGAAGGTTCAGGAGAAAGTTCCTGAGAGTATTGAAAGAGCAGTGCCAAACGCCATTCATGATACTGGGGATAAATAAGTAAATAGAGGACCATCAATGGACTTACGAACTTGAATTGGATAATTTAAGTGTCGATGCAACTATCGTTTCGCTTCTAGGTATCAATTACAGATTAAGAATTGAGCCTTTTAATAATTCTCCCCTGACCCCATTTACTCGGCCACAATTTAATTGAATGTGGCTTGATCCCCAGACACAGTGGCCACCCCCACCAAAAGGTACCTAGGTACGTACCTGGTGCCTGTCCTTGAGGTCGTCATTGTAGGTAGCGGGGCGTTATGATTTGTTCAGGAGCTCGACGCGATTCCAGAATCTACCTCCAGATTTGTGCCACGACAATTTGTTACATTCCACTCTACACTCATCCTACACGCACTCAAAGCGTTTGCTCGTCTTACCGAGCTCACCCTCGAATACCCAATCACCTACCCATCATTTGTACTAGATTATTTCCTTCAAGTATTCGCATCCAACTTAGATACCCATTTCCATCCACCATGTCCACCGCTGTTGTCTCCGCCGACGACGGCCTCGAGCCGACGCTGCAGTCTATCCTGGACCAGAAGACTTTGCGATGGATATTTGTTGGTGGCAAGGGTGGTGTAGGAAAGACGACAACCTCATGCTCCCTTGCCATACAACTCGCCAAAGTCCGCCGTTCCGTCTTGCTCATTTCCACTGATCCCGCCCACAACTTGTCCGATGCCTTTTCGCAAAAGTTTGGCAAGGAGGCGCGATTGGTAGAAGGCTTCACAAATCTGAGTGCTATGGAAATCGACCCGAACGGAAGTATTCAAGATTTAATGGCCGGCCAGGGTGAAGACAATGCCGATGCGATGGGGGGCATGGGAGGTATGATGCAGGATTTGGCTTTCGCGGTACGTACAAAGACCCTATTTTACACTATTCATCGTTCAAGCTAATATTTCAGTCTAGATTCCCGGAATAGATGAGGCCATGTCCTTCGCAGAGGTCCTTAAGCAAGTCAAATCTCTCTCGTACGAAGTCATCATTTTCGACACGGCGCCTACCGGCCACACTCTCCGTTTTCTTCAGTTCCCGTCCGTCCTCGAGAAGGCTCTTGCCAAGATCTCCCAACTTTCCTCCCAATACGGTCCATTACTCAACGGCTTCCTCGGCAACCAAGGCACGCTCCCGAACGGTCAGAACCTGAACGAGATGATGGAGAAGCTGGAGACTCTCCGCCAGACTATCTCCGAGGTGAACACACAGTTTAAAGACGAGAACTTGACAACGTTCGTGTGCGTCTGCATAGCAGAATTCCTAAGTCTGTACGAGACGGAACGCATGATCCAGGAGCTAGCAAGCTACGGCATCGACACGCACTGCATCGTGGTGAACCAGTTGCTCTTCCCCAAGGAAGGCAGCAATTGCGACCAGTGCAAGGCGCGACGAAAGATGCAGAAAAAGTATCTGGACCAGATCGAGGAATTGTACGATGAGTTCAATGTGGTTAGAATGCCACTTCTAGTGGAGGAGGTCAGGGGTAAGGAGAAGCTAGAAAAATTCAGCGAAATGCTGATCCACCCTTATGTCCCTCCCGAGTAAAAGACGCATTCCTGGAGTCTTTTGGGCTGTTTGGGGTTTGGAAGCGTGGCGTTCGATGCCTTCAGGTTATGTCAAGGGTCACATCTTACGGCAAATAGAGGTCCAGAGTGGAGTGCTCACGGCATACATACCCCTGCGAACGAGATACGGAACCGAGCATATCGCATGTTTTCTCCCAAAATGATATCCCGTCGTTCACACAAGGGATAACATCAACGTAGGGAGACTACAAAATGTGATTCTCGCGGAAAGGAGCGAAATCGAGCACATGAGGCGTTACATAACCCATACTCTTTTAATACAACGTGTACAATGAAATAAAGCAGCCGTTCAGACCGGAAATAAGGCAATGCTATGCAATTCGTGACCTATATGTTAACTAGCAGATCGAAGTCCGCTTATATCATTGCAGTACTCCTTGGTGATGCTAAAACTTGTATGTCCAACTAGGGAGTATTAACCGTATAGGGATTGCGCCGTCGGCGTTAGACGATCAACACGACGCTTATGTAATCAACGCGGCGACTATAGGTATTACCTACCTAGCGAATACCGAGTTTATTATAACGTGAGAAGCTACGATGATATCGCCAGTTTAATGGTTATTGCATATCATCGCGAGTGAACCTTGTACAGTGTTACAAACAAACCCGGACCGGTATATAGCGAGAGGTGTCACTGGATGGAAGTCCGCGGCCGCGATCGGAAGTCACCTCGATAACTTGGTCATGATATTCCATTGGATGCAGAATTAGTATACTCCTTTGAAACATTGACCGTATATCCGGGAATTACGGGCTTATCAGGGCTAAGACCGGTGATAAACCCAACTAGGAAGTATATGAGGCCAAATTCGGTGTTAAGTCCCATGTTCAGGAGATAGATGAGGCCCGGGAATCAGATTCGTCATACAATAAAAGCTCGTGGGGCCCGTCTGACCTCGAGGAGAAGTAGGTTGTGCAATTGAACAATCGTTGTTTATTCGGCATGCAGCCTATCAAGATTTATCATGCGCCGCAGGGTCGGGGCCCCAATCCTTGGAAGCCTATCATCGTGCTCGCGGAACTCGGGCTGCCGCACGATGTCGTGTGGATTCCGTACGGCGAGATCAAATCGGAACCGTACACGTCCCTGAACCCGAACGGACGGCTACCCGCTATGGTCGACCCGAATAAGAACGTGACGCTTTGGGAGTCCGGCGCCATCATAAACTATCTCATCGCTACGTACGACAGTGAGCTCAAGCTCACGTACGGAGACGACAGGTTCGAGGAGAAGTGGTTACTTCAGAGCTGGCTTATGTTCCAGATGAGCGCCCAGGGGCCAATGTTCGGGCAGAAGAGTACGTGTTTTCGAGACTGAGCTGCCTTAGCTATCCCTTTCCTCCTCGAGCTTCGTCATGAAAACTACCTGTTTACTTCCACGGTTTACAGACTTAGGGCCGTGTAAGAGTTCTATGCCTTGTGAAAAGCATTTGGATAACCCTGCTCATTTTCACGGTAGTGTGGTTCACCCATATCCACGTAGAGCAAAACCTGCACACAGCCATAGACCGATATGGAAACGAGGTCAAACGTATCGTGGGCGTGGTAGAGGACACCCTGCGCAAGCAGAGGCAGAAGCTAGGACTCGCTTCTGAGGACCCGGTCTGGCTCGTTGGCGACAAGTGTACCTACGCGGATCTCTCATTCATCTCTTGGAACCTCACTCTTGGCGCCCTATTTCCAGGGGGCACCGTAGACGTCGAAAAGGAGTTTCCCGAGTACCACCGCTGGCACACGAATATGACGAAGCGACCCGCCACGAAAAAGGTCCTCGATTATAGAGAGGATTGCATACGGACGATGGAAGATACCGCGGCGCAGGCACTCTCAAAGCAGGCGGATGCCAGGTATTAACTCCTTAATTGGGAACAGTATATTGGCGTTGGCGATGCTTAGAGAGGGTTTATGTAGCCAAGCTAAATCTTCGTTGCCAAACTAACTCTTCAAGCCTCTATCGGCAAGATAGAGTATTTTTTCTTTTTTCTTAGATGACACTTTTTACGCGGCATCTACTTCGAAGCTTTCGTAGAAACAGGATAGAAACGTTCATTACCTAATAGAGTAATTGCTATTCCCACTAACGGCTTTAGGATTAGTTGTATAGAGTCAAGATAGTGCTTACCGCCTTTTGCGTTCATGTAGGACCTAGGTATCCAAGGAAGGCAACCTACAGCCCCTTCCGGCATTTATTGCAAGCAGCGGGAAACCACTTTGGCCTCGTCACACAACCGTACTTTCGAAATAAATACACGTTATCAGGACCTAGGCGAATAATGTCGGACGCATTGAGTTGGCTGTGGGGCCATTGCATAGCGCACCAAGCCGTCTCAGGGGAAATAGTGGGCATCCGCTAAAGATTATGGCGGGGTAAGGTACGAGGAAGCTCTTGAATAGAGAAGCAGCAAGTCGTGTGTTTGAAGCTTTAGCTGAGCTTGTTTAGTTACACCTTCACCGTTTCAAGTTTATTATTAATCTATTCTTTCTCCTACACCATTCGAAAAGACATTTGAAAAATATTTGTCTAAAAAGTTTCCAAAAATAAGCTTAGAAGAACATATAGGAGGAAGGTAAAAAAAGAAACAAAACTCGAATCTAAATTCAACATGGCTGCAGATATTCCTATTATCGACTCCCACATCCATCTCTTCCCCGAATCAGAGCTTGAAACGTTGGCATGGTGGACACCAGAGGGCCCTTTGCAAGGGCAATTCTCGCTGGAACAATATAGGACTGCTACTGAAGGTTCGACACCTACTGGCTTTATCTTTCTAGAGACGGACCGCAAGAATGACCTGGAGGCCGGAGAGAAAGACGGTAGCGGCTGGAGGTACCCGTTAATGGAGGTCTCCTGGATCAAGCGCATCATCACCGGCCAGCCGAAGCCGGGCGAGGGTCACACTGAGGAGGATGCCTCGCTATGCACGGCCTACGTCCCATGGGCGCCGCTGCCAAGCGGGGCTGCCGCTATGGAGAAGTACATCGACCTCGTAAAGCAGGAAGCCGGCGAGAGCTGGCCCAAGGTTAAGGGATTCCGGTACCTGCTGCAGGACAAGCCGAACGGAACCATGTTACAAGACAAATTCATCGAGAGTTTGAGGCTCCTGGGCCGAAAGGGCTTCGTATTCGACTTGGGCGTCGACCAACATAACCGCGGCAGGGCCCAACTGGAAGAGGTCGTCGAGATGATCGACCGCGCACACGAAGGGGTCCCCGAGGATCAGCGGGTCACTTTCATAATTAGTCGGTGCTCCTTTTGATCCCACTCCGATCCTACCAGCCCACCAAATCCCTAAGCGGAAAGTCGAGGAACTAACAGAGTCTTACAGACCACATGTGCAAACCCGACCTGTCGATCTACAACGTGCAGACGAGCCCGTCCTTCATCGCCTGGCGCACGGCCATCTTCACGCTGAGCAAGTGCAGCAGGACGTACATGAAGCTCTCGGGCGGGTTCGCGGAGATGCCGGAGTCGCTGCGGCAGCGCTTGCCGGAGGACATCTTCGACGCCATAAGCCCGTGGCTCAGCGTCGTGCTGGCCGCCTTCGGCGCCAGCCGCATCATGTTCGCCAGCGACTGGCCCGTGTGCACCGTCGGCGTCGGCCCCGACGCCTGGCGCAAGTGGAAGAAGATCGTCGATAGGCTCTGCTGGATGGCCTCCTTCGAGGACGAGGAGAAGCGCATGATCTGGAGCGGCACGGCGCTCAAGGCGTACAATGTCGAGACGTGATAGGTGTCGGAGGTAGCTAGGTACCTAGGTACTATGCGGAGGGATGGGATATTAATGCTATATCTATTGGGCTGTGCGTAGTAGCTAGGTATACACATCTTTATATATATACAAAATTGTTAAGAGTGGAAATCATTTCCCTATATGCTGAGTAGTAGGTTTTGTATAAGGATGTAAGTTGGGGTGATATGTAGTAAGGACACAGTCTATCTAGATGTCAGACATGCGTATTAAGAGATGTTGCTTCGAAATTTGCAATGTTACATTTTGTTAGTCGCGATATAGTTCTAGGTACTGTAAACACGACTATCTTAATGCTCTCAAAGCTAAATGTCTAGGTAGTATCACAGAATCCAAGGCCCAGAAAGAGTAAGATGACTAATCTTTATTCTATGAACTAAAATTAGGTACTACGACGATATATACCATAGAAACGCTTTTTCTATATTAACTATATTCAATCCACATCCTAATAATGGTATGTGCCAATTTCCAACATCATCGACTCGAAAAGGCTTCAGTGTATCCGCTCCATCTAGTGAAAACGCCGCCAACGCAATGCTCCGACCCCCCCTCCCTTAGAAGGTAGAAGCCACCTATGGAATTAGTTGTAGGAACGCCCAGAACAGGGCCATCATGACCGACGGGTATACGAATCCGCTGCCGAACAGTCGCTCCGCGCCGCTGGTGGCCATACCACAGCACTGGCGGTTGTAAGTGACGTTGTTCATCTGAGCGGCGACCTCGAAGACGGAGCCGGCGAAGCCTCCCATGTTGTAGTAGTCCACGTTCAGGAAGTTCGGTGCCCGGCCCCAGTCGCTACGGCAGTTGTTAGCCGAGAGGCCGAGACTGCCGGTCCCTGTGACGTTGTTCGTCACGTTCAACTCCGTCCGCGCGGGTACAAGCATGTCGGTCCCGAGAAGCGAGAGCTCGATGTTCAAGTTATGGTTGATCATGTAGAGTCTGTTCTTGGCGTCTTGCTCGGCTAGATTCGGCGGCCGCTGGACAGTACAGGGGAAGCTCTGGTTAGTCGGGTCGAACGGGGTCTCCCACAGCTGCGAGAACTCGTCCAGGAGCCAGGGGTATTCTGTCTGATTCGCCATGTAGTCCATAAACATCACGACTCTTTGGCCCCTCAAGACCATCTCGCTGAGGGTTGGCCAGTCATCCAAAGCCATAGGAACCACCGGCGGTGTGTAGATGTAGCGTAAGATGCCGGTTTGTTCGATGTATGGCACGTATAAACTTGGGATGGAGCTGCAGTATTTGGTTAGTAGCTAATACCTTTTTAAATAGGCTAGGGGGTTCTCACTAATTTCCATTTCCTAGAAGAATGGTCACAACATCATACGGATGAGACGCAACCCAGGTCTTAACTTGGCCAAGCCAGTCGGTGATCGGCCCAGCATCAAGAACATCGCAGCTTGTATGACAGAAATGCGGCTCGTTTCCTCCAGTAGGCCATTGTATTTGCCCTTGAAGGAACCGTACGCCGTCGTTTAGTTGCGACGTGACATCGTACTGCTGGTTTGCTGCCAGATTGTTCGGTGTGATAAAAGGGGAGTTGTGACAGGCGATATAGGTGATGTTGCTATATTTCCGGGCACAGAATTCCGGATAATTATTGCATGGCTGCGTGTTGGTCACCGTCGGCAAAGCAGACGAAGTGGTGGAGAAGTTGCCGGATTGTGTCGTCGTCGACGCGGCGGAACCGGTCAAGAACGTGACCGTATTCGTTGTCGAGGGGCTGATCGTAGACCTAGTTATGTTGTCGGATGCCATCGAACTGGCTCCGTTGCTTATAGATCCTAAGCCTGAACTCAACGTTATCTGGGACGAAAACGACTCGTATGTACCCGTCGGGGTGCCTTCGGTGAAAGTGGCTGACGAGTCTGTTGCTGTAGTTCTATCATCGCTAGTAGTAGTCTGCCCGAGTACGCCGCCAGCGACTGCGGCTAATAAGGATAAGCGCCCGAATCGCGGCGCCATGGTGGTTAACCTTTGGCTCCTAGAGTGATGGGGAGAGGCTTAAGCGTAAACGGACATCAAGCAACCTTAGTTACAATAGATCATCGATGAAGAGAGACTATTATCGTAACGAACGAAGGGAGGAAAAAAAACTTTGCCTATGCTTCTAAAGTTTCAAAATTCATCTGACAAGAGACGATGAAAAGTTGAGATTGACTTGACCTAGTAAAGATTTACTTGTGACAACAGGATAAATTGTCTGCCTGCCACCACCCCTGGGCATGATGGGCAGTACCTATGCAAGTAGTGTACATGAAATACATATGATATACTTACATGTGGGTCGATCAGCAAACAAGGAAGTCTGAGCCAAACATCATCAAAGCTTGAGTACCTCGTGAGTGTGGTGGATGATAAGTGATTTGATAAGTGATTCTCACAAAAAGGGCGGGAGAATTCTGTAGGTTACACGCGTCCAGGGTTGGTTATGTACTGAGGAACTGAGTTGGCGCTATGGGATGATGTCAGCGACCCTCCATAATTATGGATCGAACCCTTAAAAACGGGCACAGCTTAACGTCCCAATTCTTATTATCAACTGGTTGATCAGTATCAAACCATCTTCTCTAGTTTCTACTTTTAGATGCGTGTTATGCTTAACAAGGGCATACTGTTAATAGAGAAAAACTTGATTATGAAGCTGGATATAATAATATATGAATTAATGGTAATTTTAAGCCTCAGCGCCTCATTCCGTAACATTAAACGCTCTTCAGTGAGTCTTCTCCTTATTGGTTGGTTCGGTTTTACGGCAGGGCAGGGCAGGCAGGGTTAAGCTTTTAATGTTTCGAAAACACCCAGGACAGGCCTGTTACGTAGGTCCCCAGTGGCTGGTTCGGTGCTACAGTACCCGCGCATCCGCGAAAAGCCTTTTGCATAGTGGCTGTGAGATCGTTGCCCGGCAGTCGGCATAAGATGGTACGGTACAAGGATGATTGCCAATCCCTAGTGGGGATATTGATTCCTTGGAAGCTGAAAAGCTTCAAAGGAAACCATCAAGTACTGTACATCTCTGGTACGTTTCTGATGTCAAGTATGAGACCCAATCAACGACAAGAGATCAAGGATGGACACGACGATCCATCCCTTCTGATCAGGTTTGGTTTCCATCCTTGCTGACTAGTCACCTCACAAATCCAGCAGATCAATCTTTTCATCTTCACGTTGGTTTCCTTCCATGTTTTCACGTGCATGATCCTCTCGAAGGGTTTGACCGTTAGTCATTTTTCAACGACTATTCTCCGTAATTCAATAATAACTCAAATCTTGACAATCTTGAACTAGTTCATAGAAATCTGCGGATAATTCTATCTGAACTGCTGAGATTGAGTCCAGGGCTACGGACGATACAAGCCCATCTTTGAACTTGGGGAATTGTCGAATATGGCTTTTGGATCCATTCCTGGATTCCGAAGGCGAACGGCAGCAACGTCGTCGTCTCCCGATGCCCACAAAGAAAGCCCTCCGTCAAGCATTGATGATCCAACTGTCCTGAAGAGGGCAACAAGAACACGGCGCAATGCTATCGCAGTAGCATGCTTCTGCTATCTGGTTGCCGTGGTCTTCTTGATCCTAGTAAGACCTGCCCTCCACTGAGATTTTGAATTATCTAACCACCTCGCTGTAATATAGATCGAGATAGGCAACACGAAAGGGACCCGAGTTCTAGGCGATATATACTTCTTCAAGCTTGATCTATCCGACATCCTCCCCCAAGCCGCGCCGACTAGTTTGACACTACAAAACTCGATCGCCCGAACTCTTGGTCTGCATGATTTCTACCAGGTCGGTCTTTGGAATTTTTGTGAAGGATACAACACCGAGTATGTGGATAAATATATCTCGTTGGAGAGCTCTAGCTGACTGGAATATTAGTGGAATCACCGATTGTTCTACCCCAACTACCCTTTATTGGTTCAACCCTGTAGATATTCTACTCAGTGAACTGTTCGCCGGAGCTTCGATTGCGTTGCCGTCCGACGTGAACGACATCTTGAACATCCTCCGCATCGCTTCGAATATCATGTTTGGCTTTTTCTTAACTGGCCTGCTCCTCGATTTCGTGCTAATTTTCCTCACCCCCATCGTCCTGTACTCGCGATGGTGGAGTCTTCCTCTCGGCATTCTCTCCTTCATCGGTACGCTACTGGTTTTGATCGCTGCGGCCCTCGGTACGGCCATGTCTCTGGTCTTCAAGTATGCCTTGACGTCACAAACCGATCTTAATGTCGTCGCCGACGTCGGCACGAAGATGTTTGTGTTCATGTGGATAGCGACAGGGTTTACCCTGCTTGCCTTTATCATCCACGCTGGTTTGGGCTGCTGCTGCACCTCTCGTCGAGACATGCGTACAGGACGAAAAGGCGGAAGGAACCTCAATCAGACTACTACTAGCGAGAAGCCTCAGAAGAGGAGTTTCAATTTGCCTAAGTTTAGCAAGACAAGAGAAACGTCGGGTTAGCGGCAAACGTTTCATGGGCGTTTAGGCACTTAAACAATTAGAAGGGTATCTCTATGGCAGCTCCCTATATATGGGGAATGGATACTTTGAATACACCTTTGGATAAGGTAATTCATGATGGTAAATTAGGTAATAGTGTTGGGGTTAGAATATCAATAGTGCAAATTTATAAATCTAAAATAATAATCAGGGTCGGCATATCTTCATCGTTGCCTGTATTTATTGATTAATAAGGCGCCATTGTCCATCCATTTCGACAGTATTTCCAAAGTGTGGGAAATGAACAGGTTAGGTACGAAACACGCATGTAGTGGTCAATTCTCAGCAACTTTACCCGCGGCAGCACGGGCTGTTGCTGAGAGAATGATGTGGGGCAAAATTGGAAATAGACATTGGTCACGTGCCTTCCCTATTTCAGTGCCTAAACTTTTTGACCTGACTAATTAATCCTCAACCTAAGGCCACCTCCTCCCACTTTCATTTATCCACTAACAACGCTCGTTCCTTCATCTTCTCTCCACAACTCTCTCAACCTCTTTCTTACAACCATCTTTCATCACCTTCTCATCAATCTTCCATTTCCTACAACATCGATTTTGCATTTTCTTGCCGACAATCGACAATCGCGCGACCGGT
The DNA here is from genome assembly GCA_022578535.1 of Jackrogersella minutella. Taxonomy (NCBI): domain Eukaryota; kingdom Fungi; phylum Ascomycota; class Sordariomycetes; order Xylariales; family Hypoxylaceae; genus Jackrogersella; species Jackrogersella minutella. Next base: position 72,560 of record MU388220.1, read on the forward strand.
AATTAGTCTTGATACCACCTCATTTATCTGCGCCCGTACACCAAACCTCAATAACAACAACTCGCTCGCCTCGTCTTCTTTTCTCCCGATCGCGCCTTTTTTTGCCAGCTCTCGCCACGGTAGCCTAGTGCAAGCAATGGTCAACGAAGCCATCGTGTGAAACTAACCTGTGATTAGTGAGCTTCTAGTGGGATAGGCAGGAGGTCTCGGGCTTAAAAGACGAGATTTGAACGGAGATTCTAGGGTCGTTGGCGTGGACTTCTGGAGGATTTCTGCCATTTTTCTTCAATTGAGCTGACTTGGTGTCAAGTCTACTCTTGGCTTTGTACATCTACTCCGTTTTCTTTCTACTGGAGGCATTCACTCCCGTTGTTCTTTCAAGTACAAACTGAATTGATACCCATCTATCTTGTTGCCAGTTGGTCTTTTGAGAAGAAAAAAAAGAGAAGCAAGAGTCAAAATAGCATCAAGTCTCAGCAAAAACCAACAGATAGAAAACCCCTCACTGAAGCTTACGAACAACCAATTCTCTTCAGTACTTCATCTACATCTCATCTCATTTTTCTAGAATCCCTCACTTTCGAGGTTTCGCGAATTATCTTGCGCGACTATTCCCTTTTCTCCTCACATCACAGATCTTGTAACCCCCAGATACATAATTCCCTCACCATGACTTCATCTGTGTTCTTCAAGTTCAAGTCTCAGAAGGAGCCATCGCGTGTCGAATTTGATGGTACTGGTATATCGGTATTTGAACTCAAGCGTGACATAATTGTAAAGAGTGGCTTGGGTGATGGTACCGACTTTGATCTAGCCATTTACTCCGAAGATGGGAGTGAAGGTAAGTTGAGTTCTTGGATCACTATTTAGCAATGCTAATCGATGCATAGAATACGATGATGATACGACCATCATCCCTCGATCCACCACGGTGATCGCCCGTCGACTACCCCCTCAGAAGCCAGGTGCTGGTAGAGCTGCTCGATATGTCTCCGGAAAGATGCCAGCGAGTGCGAAGAACTCGTCTCGACGAGAGAATGCGGCTAAAGCTGCAAAGCCCGCCTCCGCCGGTCTTACGCAAATGAGTGCTGCAATGACTGAGGAAGAAAAGGTGATGGCTATGTTTCAAGCACAGTCAGATCAGTGGAGTGCTCAGCAGGAAGAGATGGCCCAGTATGTTAACCTACCAAAATGTTTTCTATCTATACCTACTAACATCAACCTAGCCAAAACGCGGTGTTCAAGCCGGGCGCGAAGAAGCCTGCCAACGTTCCCGACCATGATCCCCCGAATGGTTACATATGCTACCGATGTGGACAGAAAGGCCACTGGATTCAAGTCTGCCCCACCAACGACAATCCTGAATTTGACAACCGCCCTCGTGTCAAGCGTACAACAGGGATCCCTCGTTCATTCCTGAAGACCGTAGACAAGTCAGCGCTCCAACAGACCGGCACAGACGGCGAGGAAGTTAAGCCGCCGGCTGGTGTCATGGTCAATGCAGATGGTGAATTTGTTATTGCAGAGCCCGATAAGGCTTCATGGGAACAGTATCAGGCAAAGACGAAGACATCGGCAGCTGCCCAGAAGGCGGCATCTGCGGATAAGGAACTTGAAGAGAAGGGCCTTTTGTGCTCCATCGACAAAAGGATGTTCATAGATCCAATGAAGACCCCATGTTGTGAGAAGACATATTGCAATGATTGCATCACCAATGCTCTCATTGAGAGCGACTTCATCTGCCCCGGATGTCAGACAGATGGAGTACTTATTGATGACCTCAAGGCAGATGATGAGACTTCTACTAAGATTCAAGACTATCATAAAGAAAAGGAGTCATTTAAAGCAAAGGAACGATCAAAGAGTCCACCCGCAGTGAAGTCTCCCTCCCAGGCATCTTTGGACAAGGAGACACCACAGGTAGACTCACCTAAGAGCCACTCACCTAAGGGTCAACCATCGGCTCCCGAGAAGACTAAGTCACCCACCCCGCCTTCCACAAAAGTGAAGTCTCCTCCTGCAGAGGCGACCAAACAGTCAACTACCCCTCCTGTTCCGTCACCTGGCACCAAGGAGGCTGCACCTAAGCCTCAGGAGACAACCTCTAAGAAACGATCAGCGGAAGATCTATTAGAGAACCCGAAGATTCCGAAGGGGCCGAAGGCTATGCAACGAGCACAGGAAGCCAAGGAGACACAGAACACGATGCAACCAGGGATGAACGGTATGCCAGGCATGATGCCCAACATGATGCAATTCCCTATGAATGGCATGGGCCAGCAGAACATGAATATGGCCATGATGATGGGGATGAATCCTATGATGAACCCCATGATGGGTATGAATGGAATGTTCAACCCAGCGGCTTTCCAGGGCATGAACGGCAATGGCATGTTTGGGGGTAACTTTGGAGGTATGAATGGCGGAATGGGTAACATGAACGGCATGGGGATGAACGGTGGTGGATTCAACAATGGCAACAACAACAACCAACATCAGCAACCGCACGTACCTAATTTCACGACGCCCAATAGTGACAACGATGCTTACTTCCGCAAGCCTGTCAACCCTGGACGACACCAGAACCGACAGCGTAGAGTCCGACCAAGTGACTACAGAGAGTTATGAAGCTCCTTTTATGTCGTATAGGTACATGTGTTCTCAGCTTACCTACATGTACACTTCAGCTGCAGTGACACTTTCTCATCTCACCTACATCCCGCACGATTGTAGATACCGCTACCACCGATTGCATCTTCACGCATAGGCCCCCAGCATCAGGCGTTAGGCTCGGGAAACAGGTTTCGTCCACCATCATCATTGGACAGGGGCAACAGGGCAGGCATAAACTGGCGTTTGGAGTCGACAAGTCTCTTTTTTTTTTTTCTGCATTTAGGAGGCTACAGAAAGCAGCCAAAGGGCTTAGGGATAAGGGAAATTTTCATAGGCGGTTCGGATGGAACTTTGCATGAACGCCGGGTACGATGTGGTTTGAAGGATGCCTTTTGGCAACGGTCTGTTTTTCTCCGAGGTTTGGACGAAGGGGATGGTGTGATAGAACAACGAATTGAACACTGTTCTACTAAGCTTTGATGCTTTTGCTGATGTGCTATTTCGTGAATATGCATTTGATTTGTTAGTAATCTGAAGCTGTGGGTGTTGTAAGGGCTTCGTCTTTGAAGGGTGCTACGAAGCTCATAGGTATTGTGGCTGTGTCTTTCTACACCTAGAGCATGAGCAGAGGGAAAGATGAGATGGAAATATTACTTCTGAGATTAAGTCGTATCATACTGCTGTATGCTTTGAATACCGACCCATCTCAAAATTACCGACACATTAGAGTAATAGTCGATGTAGGGGTAGAACAATACAAGGGTTAGTCACTTGGAAATCCTGATACTAGTTAAAACCGAATTATTCGCTTTTAGATATCAGCCCTGGTTAAACCAGTCCGGTTATTATATACAACACTGGAAACATAATTCGATTCCATCGAAATCACTCATACATAGGTATGTCCCGGAGAAAGAATTCACGTCCACTTGTCTAAGACCAACACATAATTCCAATAACCCTACGGAATCATCAATTCACATTACATCGCAATCACGTAGTCGCAGTTCATAAAATGTTCATGGTTTTCAATGAATAGATTCAATAGTCCTCTATACACCATGCGGTGGCAGCTATATGCTTGACAAGATTTTCTGCCTCCCTATATATCCACCCCTTCATTTCTTTCCCTAGGAGGCGGGGTGGATGACTATTCACAAGTGGCTAGCCCGGACCTTTCAAACAACAGGCCGGATCCGGCGCCACAAAGTTGACACTTTTTTTTTTTTTCAAAACATCCCCAGTAGCCGTCGCCGGTCGGCGGACGGTCCCGCTGTGTTTCGCTAGAGCAGGCTGGGCTTGTCTCCTTCCCGCGCGCTCCCGCCTGTGCGGGCAGCGAAAAAAAAAAAAAAAAAAAAAAAAAGGGGGGGCGGGAAGAGGGGGCTTGTGCGCTCCGGATGTGTGGTCAGAAACATACGAAACAATCACACGACCGCACCGTCATAAGACGAGGATACGATCGTGGGGGCCGCAGCATCGACCCGATGGGTGTGCGCAACGGGCGCGGCGGGGCCCGAACCGTCAAGAACCAGCTTGCATGGTCGGGCCCGTCGCAAAAGGTTTTACCCGTGCTGATTGCAATGGAACAACTTAAGACGAGCAGAGCGAAGAGAAATTTGGTCGCTCTATGCCCGCTAATGAGCGAACAGCCTTGAAGATAGTTTCTATCCTCGGCCTTTCTGGTGTATTATGGTGTGCTGCTTGGTGGGACCCCCCAAGTGGCGCAAATCTTCATGATCGGACGACGATGCCGTTTCGGCGAGAGTTGCGGGGAACGTACTCCTCGTCGCCGCTGGAGCAGACGCTCTCGTCGTCGCTGTAGCCGCAGCGCGCACCTCCGCAGTCGATCTTGACGCGGTCACCCTTGCGCGTGATACCGTAGCGCTCGCAGGTGCAGTTGCTGCACTCCGAGGAGGGCGTGCTGTAGCCGGAGAGCGAGGAGTTGGGCGATGAGCTGTCCGAGCGGTAAGACAGGCTGGAGCCAGACGAAGAGATGGGAGAGCTGGCAAAGTCGCTGACGACATCCTCCTCCTCGAAGCCGGCGCTGCCGAAGCGGTAGGTCAGTTCCTCGATGGCCTCGTCGTCGCAGTAGTCAACGTCCAGGATGTGGCGTGTCGCGTGGGGCGACATGGGCTTGGGAGCCACGATCTGAGAGACGGAGAGAGGACGGCCCTTGGGAATGTCAAGAGTGGGGCGCTTGGAGGATCGGTGCTTGTCCTTTGATGACGAGGAAGACGACGTATGTCTTGAGGAGCTCTTGCTGGAGCTGTGAGACTTGGATGAAGATGAGGATTTGCTGGATTTGTCCTTGGGAACATCGAGGATGTTCAGTTCTCGGCCGGTAGTGGGCTCGACGGTGGAGGCCTCACTGGGGTTGTGCGAAACATGGTATCCATCGATGATGTAGTAGTACCAGTATCGCTGACCGGGCTCGAGGTTGCCCTGAAATCGGAAAGTGCCCTTCCACGAACCGGACTTGCTGGAAGACTTGTCCTTGGAAAGGGGGATCTGGCCGACGTAGTTGTCCCAAGAACCGAGCAGGTGGACGGACTTGACGCCAGAAGAAACGCGAAGAGAGAAAGACAGCTGAATGGTCGCCATTGTGATTAATGTTGTTATTGCAAAAATTGGCGTTTCTTAAAAATTTTAAGGGACTTTGTGAGCAAGAGAAAGCTAGTTTCTAGATCTATTATGGGGTATTGTCGGTTGTGAATTAAGGGGTTTAGTTGACCGGCAACTGGTTGGTGTATGGATTTTGGATTTTTGGTATATTAGATTGGTATTAGGAACAGAAGAGCACAGCTCTAATGTTTAGCAAAAAAGAAAACAGAAAAAGGGTAAAGAGAAGAAACGAGAAACTAGCTTTTGGAGTTTGAGTGCTTGCCGAAGAAGAAAAGAGAGGAAAAGGAAAAACCAACAGAGGGAGGCTGCATGGTATTATATCAATCGCGGCCGTATAGTGAGGCCAGGGTGCGACCCAATATCCAGACCAACAGAATCGGATTCCTGCTTGCAGTGCCGTCTAATTTCCCGCTACTTACTATGGTAGTAGCCCTAGTACGTACCAGATCCCAAATCCATTTCCATTCTTCGGTGCAATCAACAAGGTGTGCGTGTGTGCCGCACTGAGCTGCACGTTCGCGGCGGTTAAGCATTCGTGTGGGAAAACATGGATACAAGGATACAAAATAATAATAAATAGAAACTGGGCGGAAAACAAGGTCGAGCTAGTCGGGAAAAGGCGAAGGGGCGTCTAATTCTTCGTTGTGATTGGCTCATAGCCACATGCCGACAACCAATACCAACGTCGGCTTATCACATATCACACAGTCCAACTGTGCAGCAGACGAATCAAAGAGATACTACCATTCTTCTCCATCGAGATACCCCTCTGCTCGCGGACGTCAACACCTGCACGAGACCAAGGTCTTTGACGAACCGGCATGGTAGGTAACTTCATGTGGACGAAGCTGTAGCCTTCTGCATTGATATGAATGCAGCCCATCATGAAAAGCTCATTGGTGTATGAATTAACCCACACACCTAACTTATCAGGTTAGCTTCGCGTAAACTTTGCGATATCCGAAGAGATATCAACTTGGGAGTCTAATAAGTGCTGAGCTGAAATTTATCGCAATGCAGACTTGCATACCTGAGTATTGCCGGAGTTGCCATTGGATATGAATTACGACTAACGAGACCTGTTGTGTAAAGGCAAACCAGCCCTGGGAGGTGATTTGATCCCACATCAGTGCCATAAGATTAGAGTCGAATGCGCCATAGTCGTTTGTAGCAGATCTAAAAATTCTAGAAGATACCCCCATAGGTACCAGTGTGAGTGAGTTCCTAAGGGAATCGAATGGGATCGGCTTGCACTCGCAGCTTAGCCGGGCAACGGATGACGGAGTCCATGGTAATCCAAGTCGAGCTCTTATGCAGGTCACATCACTAGCCCCGGCGGGTACGCGCAATTACCTAGTAGCACAGAATATACCGGGAGACCGTGAAAGTCCGAACGTAATGGTCCACATCGGCCCCATTTACCAATGTCGCCTATTTTCCAAGGTTAAACACATCCATGATATTCCTAGCCCTATCCACTGCAGTTTGCAGAAACAAAAAGTGGATGGTGAAAGGAAGATGGAGATGGTGGATACCTCCAAGGCGGGCAGGGCGGGGAGGTAGGTTAGAGCAAGATGCATCCCGAATAACGCTAAATAGGTACCTTGGCATATGCAATTCTATGCGGTATGTAGCAATCGACAAGGGCATTCATAATCGTTGATTGGTCAAAGTTACTAGCTCCAGTCGTCACATGACTAATGCTTGTACGGCGCGTGGATGCAATGTACAGATCCTCACTGTAGGTACTGTGTAATACTAGGAAAAAAATGTAACTCAAGTGATCATACTACGTTGCTTGCCAGGAACTTGGAAGAATATCAAATCCTCTTCGAATTGGGAACTAGCCTCGAATAATTGAAGCAACCTATGTACATCTAGATCATCTGGTCCTCCACCAAGATCGATTATAGAGTGGAACTCCTCTATACGCGTCTACCCACCCTGCCACCCTCTCGATAAGTCCATGGGAGTCCTACTAGGAAGTTCGCCAACAAGGGAATAAGCCTTGTGCGGGTCTCTTTGCGATTCTTCCCTTGTCCGGGCGCCTATTCATCTCTCGGCCCCATTGCTATGAGGAGAATCTCGGCTAGACTATAGCAAAGTGCCTCGTGGATACGAAATATGTACGTAGGGTATCAATAAGCGCGTATTGGCATGGGTTAACACGCCGAAGCGCATTAGGCGAGCATTCCGGCAGGAGATCATGGCTCGAGATGGAAATTCTATAGAGGACACTCTCGTTAACTCGGTCACGGAATACGTCAAATCCTACATGTCAAACTACGACGGATCTCATGACTTCAACCATATCCAACGTGTCGTAGGACTTGCCAAATACATCCATGCCCACTCGCCGGAGGCCACTCCGCGGGATCAGCAAGTCGTACTCCTCAGTGCCCTTCTACATGATGTAGGAGACAAGAAATATCTGAAGCCAGGGGAAGATGCTTTTACCCTAGTCTACGACTTGCTTCTGTCCCTGGGTGCTGCGGACCAACTTGCAAAGCGAGTTCAGACAATCTGTCTAGGTGTTAGTTACTCGAGCGAGATACAGGATCCGACTCGAGTTCAAGAACTCATCAAGTCTCATCCCGAGTTAGCTGTCGTCCAGGATGCTGACCGACTCGATGCAATTGGAAGCATCGGGATTGGTCGAGTCTTCACTTTCACCGGTGCCAGGACACAACGGTCCATGGCAGATTCCATACAACACTTCCACGACAAGCTGCTCAAACTTGAGAGCATGATGAAGACAGATGTGGGACGGCAACTTGCGAGAGAAAGGACCGAGAGAATGCAAGAGTTCCTCAAGTGGTGGGACGAAGAATCTGCTTTTTCTAGCGGGCCACTCGATACGGTTTAAAAGCGTCCGCAAATGCACAGTTTCTTCGCGCATTATACAGGTGTCGAAATATCTTGTCCAATTGTAACATGCTAGTATGCCCAACGTTAGCCTCCGAGTCGAACCTTCGCACCATATAAATAATTGACAGGTTAGCATTCTGACTAAGAGATATCAAATGCTAAATTGATATTCGATACCGTCATTTCCCAGGTACTAATCATGGATATCATCTCCAGAATATGGGACCAAGCCGACTTACGAATATGTATAACATAAACTGGCTTGTACGTCCATAACTTCCCGGATGTTTATCATTCCACCGATTTCGCCGAAGTTCATCGCAAAGTCCAAGGTGACGTTCTTATAAGGCTTCTCGCCGAAATAGTCATATGGATACGCCCACTGTGTATCAGGACCCCCTATATCTTTCTTCCTCTTTGGCCAATCTATACTCGGTGTTAACAACTAGAAAAATCCACTCCAGATAGTACATACCAATTCGTTGCCACCTATCCCATAGACGATCTATCGCACCATGGTGAACCCAAAAGATCGGGTCGACAGTCGACGACCAGGTGTTCGCCATCTAAACAAAGCACGATCAGCGGTTAGACGAAATGATCTCCAGATTCAGGTTTCCTCACATCACCAAGCACACCCCCGATACCCAAATGTCCACCACCGTGGACTGATGCTGCGGCGATTCCAAGATCGAGACCTTCGGTCCTGTGTTCAAGCTCGAAATAAGTGCTGGCACCCATGACGAAAGCGATGGTGTCTGTATGCAGTGCTCTTGCCATTAGCCAAGGGCTAAAGTCGCGTCGAATGCATCGCGGCAAGTATTCCGTACGGTTCCCGGGCCCCATGGATGCATTGACACCAGCGAATGGTCCATTCGGGATACATCCTTGATTAAGGCACCTTTAGATGAGCTGTCCCGAGAAATGGGGTATCTTTGGTGTGAAGTAACTTACCACCCCCTGTTCTTCCGGGTATATCAAAAGCAGTTTTCCACTCATCTGGGAAGACGCTAAGGTCTTCTACGTAATCACCATTACCTTCCAGTTAATTAGCATTGCTTTCTTTGGGATTTATCACAGGCCTGTCTACCTCCAAATCCGTACTCGGCGTCGAAAATTGGCGAATTTATGAGCGAGGCCTCGTCGACGGAATCTCGCGCCCAGTCTGTTGATCATCTCCATCAGCGCTCTCTCTTTGACGATTCAGAATTGCGGCGCAAACCCCAATACCTTCACTAGTTAACTTCTCCCTATTCAACATAGACCTAATGAAGGGATACCTACGGTATAGAGCCCTTGTAGAAACATTCGTTTCGTAAGGCCTGTTCAAATAACCATAAGAAGTATCGATGCCACCTAGCCACATTAACGATGCCCGAGAGCCGTGATGAGACAACAATGTCTTACGGTAAGAAATGTCCCTTGGGACCCATCAACGACAGAACTTGGATATGTAGCAATCGATGTAGAAACTCACAACCCAATGGACATAATCCGCTTGACTAATATGCAATGCCACGAAATCATCGTATCGCGACCTGACTCCCGAGAAAGTTTCGGCGGTCATCCCCGAGTTGGATTGCTGACATTTCACGGCCGATATAAAATCGAGCCGTTCGGCCTGAGTCAGATCTCTCCTTCGAATTACATCCCAGTTAGCTAGTTGGTCTTCGCAGCATATTTCTCAATTAGCAAGGATGACGAATGACTAGACACACCATTCTCTCCTGACAGAAGGTGTCTTACACGCTTCTTTCGATGGTCTCCACCGTATCCGACCTAAGACAGTATTTGCAACCGTAAGAATTACACACATGAGCGAAGTAGAGACCCGCATGATGGCCATCGACAGGTACATACGTTTGAGGTTGATGAGCACCCGTTGCCCTGGGAATTAGAGATCAGCCACATTATATAACCCGGTACGCCTTGACTAGGTATATCACACGGTCATCGTATGGGCGCGTCTTCTCAATTAGTGCACTAGCTTCGCGGAAGCAGAGCAATACTAAACTCTTAACATCGGATTGAATGCAAGGGATGTCTGAGCACGCAGTCCCAAATTCCCAGTTAGGATAGCTACATACTAGGTAAGGAATTAGCAAAGAATGTACGCATCCGTGTTCAGGGCACCGACCGATCTAACTTTTCCTGACAGGCACGGAATTAAGTGTCTAAGCGCGGAACGTCATCACTCAGGTGCCATACCTTTTCGCTCACGGTTCACTGCCTAGTTTAAGGGAACAATGGCCCGTTAGCCCATAATTGGAGCTATGAACCCGACACAACGGCCGTCGTAACGACTAGTCATAATGATATACGCAGTACATTTGCAGGCGCGGTAAGCCTACCTGCATGAGTACTCTCTCCTTAAGACACTACCGTATATTCAGGTAAGCAAAGGCTCCGATATCCAATTTTAGGCCAATGTTTCGGGGTCCTGAGTAGTCAGGAAACTCTCGGCCGATAGAGGAATGACACCAATAGCAATGTTGGAATCGGTTTGAAGGCCAAAGGTTCGGGTCCTTGAAATCCGAAAGACAAAAGCGCCACAAGTCTACTGATATGGCTTGAACCTCCCCTCGTAGCGAGGGCTAGTCTTACTAAGTTAAATGACAAGGGAAAAAGGAAAACACATTCTTCTGGAAGGTAATATCATCTCCCTATCCACGAGGGCAGCACGCAGGTCTGAGACCCAAGACGTATTCTACTATTCTCCTTTCTGATCGATCATTTTTGCAGATCAGGGTCCAACACGTTGGATTCATTCCATCTGATGGACTAACACGCCAGCGGGGAACCATCCGCCCTCTAGCTATTGCTAGCAAATGAGCTAGCAGACGGAATGTAGCGTATAGGAGCAAAAGCATTTCATCCTCGGGTGCTCTCCCCGGGTGATTCCTATATCAAGATCACGATGATAGCCAGTCCAATTACAAACCCTGACCACGTACGTCAAGCGAAATCGGACAATATCTGCCTACAAGATTATAACATCATGTTACTGCCCACGATTAATAAAGCCAGTGAGCCAGCCAATCGCTTTTAGGTGATTCGATGAAGAACGGTAATCTGAGGCGTTCAGGATGGACTTCAGTAGCACCCCGGATTATCATGGCGACACAGAGATGGGTCTCAATGGGTGGCTCATTGGGTTCTCAACATTCTTCTATGGTCTTCGCCTCTACGTTCGTATAGCCATGACAAAGTCTCCTGGGCTCGATGATGGGATCGCTGGCATTGCCTATGTAAGCTCTTTGCTTAACTCGCTTTAAGAGGCATTCACTTATTGGTTGGTATAGGTGCTTCTGGTGTTCTTATCTGTGATGGACATTCATGGTCGGTTCTCCTCTCATAATGATATGATGAAGCCCACGATGCTAACAGCGTATTGCAGCTGTGACATTCGGTAGCGGAACACACTTAAACTATATACCACAAGACATCCTGTCCAAGTTCTTCGAGGTATGTATCGATCATCCTAATGAGTATTAAAGTATTCAAATATCATGGTAATATGTATTGACCCTCTACTAGGCACTGGCGATCCAGACACTACTTTATTTCTGGGCCGTGGCCATGGTAAGATTTGCAATTCTTGCGTTTTTGCCTCGCCTTGCCCAGGATAGTAAGTAATTGAGGTATACTACGTGACTGTTCATCGCTAACCAAGTATATAGGAAGCATCGGTTTGATCTCGTGGGCCGTTGCAGCGATCATTTTAGCTCAGACCATCACCGCCTTTGTATACAGGCTTACCGAGTGTACTGTGTTAGCGTAAGTTTAACACGCTGGTTTTTACCTATAGTTCACTCATTCTAGTGCTGAAACGATGACTTTTAGAGATGACTTCAAAGCTTTACTTTCCCCGGGAATTCACTGTGTAAAATTATCGGCACACAATGAGATGATGATTGGGCATGGCGTGGTCGGGATAGCAGTCGACGCAATTCTCCTCCTCTTGCCTATCTGGGTCATATGCACCCGGATGATGTGGTCTAAGAAGACGCTCCAGATCATACTCGTCCTTAGTGTTGGGGTATTCGCGGTCGCTACGGGAATTATACGTGTAGTCTTGATAACGACTAGAGACTATTATACAGACATGTGCGTTATAACCCCCCGCCTCCTAGAACCCACAGCCTCATTTCTCCGAAGCTAATGCCTTTGTTTACATAGAACCTTTGAGATGCCATTTCTCGGAATCTGGACGAATGTCGAAGGTCATGTCGGTTTATGGTGCGGTTGCTTTCCCGCCCTGCAGCCCCTTATACGAATTGCGTCGGCTAAGCTCAAACTACTCGGTCTTATAAATAGCAACGGCGATGCGCATGAGCAGTTGGAACGCAATTTGACGAAAACAACATGTGGAGGGAGTGGAGAGTATCACAATGCGATGGACGGCGAAAGCCAACGAGCGATTGTCTTGACAGAGATGAAGAGTAGCGAGAGGGCAATGCGAAATCGAGATACATCTCCTGTATGAAACTTGACCCGTCGTAGCATATGGGCTTTTTGACTCAAGGGCTCGGAAAATTCTTATTTATACCTTTAGACTTACTTCCATACGGAAATTTTCCTTATAGTATCTAATAGACTATTTAGTCGTTTGGCGCTTTGGTTCCGAGGCTTCCAATATGAAAGGAGGGTTTTACTTCTCACCTTATTCTCGCAATTCGGCTTAGAGCTAGAGACAAGAGTCTCGATAGCTCATGATTCCAAGCGCACAAACACGGTAGCACATGCACGGGCCGTGTTTCTCGAAAGAGTCACACAAGCTGCGCTGGTCCGTCGGGTGGCGACGAGTAATGATGAAAATGGCGCATCTCCGGAACCTTCACTTTGAATAGGTAGGTAATGCCAAGGATGCTGTGACTGGTATATAACTTTCAGAGCCCAGGAGATATAGACAGCCCGGTTTTTGACATTGACAACAACGGTAACGCCTAGCTCGCAATGTAGGCGAACGAGCCTTGGGAGACAGCACGTTCGTTATAATGACAGCCAAGCTGAAACTAAATCATCCCATAAACTAGGCTGTACTTCTCAATAGTCTATACTCACTGCTCAAAGCGCGAGTTAGACAAGATCACGTAGCTCATTCGGCTTTGAATACAACCTCCCAAAGTTTTGTCACTGCGAAGCGAGGGAACAATGATGACATAAAATCTTAGCAGCCATAATAGCCTTATTGCTGGGGAAAAGAAAAGAAAAGAAAAGAAAAATCCGGATTGTTATAGTACCTAATATGATGGCCTGATTAGGGGTCGCCTGCGCACTGAGGTGGTATTATTACCTAGCACCCAACAACCAGCCTTTCATTAGGTAGGTACTTTATTTCATCCCCTCATACGAAGTAATTGTCCCTCTAATCAGCTTCTTCGTCCCACCATCGAACAAGCCGAAAAGCACCTGAGAGTGTTACATGAGATGAACCCGGCAGAATCAAGTATACCTACCCTAGGTAGGCTAGGTATACTTATAGATACACTACGATAAGAACGGTTAGATGCCTACATGTGTCTTGCATGGGACAATTCAGCTCGAAGTTTTAATGTCGTAACCGCCCTAAGAATTATCAACTTTCTTCTTACAACATACAACCGGCCCCCAAAATCGTCATTTTCGTCCCTCGCCAAGTCCATATTCTCGCGGCTGTCATCGTTGATACTGGACTAACTCAGTCCGGACCGATAAATGTTACATTGATATGTACTATAGTATGCAGGCTGTCTTACATTTGCGAGGGATATCCAGCTGTTGGTGCAACCAATCTCCAAATCTCACTGCTGACCGAATCCAATGAGGTTCGTCGCAGAAGGGCACAAAAGCTGCAGAGTCCGGGTAGGCAGGTCGCCGATAGGTAGGCTAGCTTCGATATATTTGCCTTCTACGGCCTGGCGTCGATTGTAAGAAGTCTGCGATCGCTGCTGACTTTTTTTCGTCTGTCAATTTTGCTATCATCAGTTCTTTGAATGTGTCGAAGCAAACTGCCTTTTTTCACGTCTTCGCTGGTTCAGTCATCTCAGCATTGCATTTATATACCACACGCAGACGAATAGGGCAGGCAACCCAATTCTACATGCTCAATTTGATCAATTCTTTCCAAGGCTGGCTGTTCGTCTGACAGCCGTCTCCTCTTCACACAATGGTGCCAAAGTCCATTACGCTTGCTGCGGCGATGCTACTCGTCGCATCACTCATCAGCATTGCCATGGCGGCCGTCTATGAAAACTTCAACGTTCTCGACGATGCGGCTTTGTTTCGTCCGTCCGACCAGGTTTTGAATCCCGGCTTCGGGCCGCGCTATTACTTAGGCGGCATGCCGGCGATCCCTGCGCTGCCACCGGACAAGGCAAAGCGCCAGGACCAGACGCCTCAACCGTGCGCCGCGGGCCAACATAGTTGCTTGGAGGTTGGTCCGGAAGGGGCTTCCTTCTGCTGTGGTAATGATCGGTACTGCTTCATAAATTCGACCTGGGCATTGCAGTGCTGTAGCCTAGGATTCCCATGCGCCGACGACCAACCGTGCTCTGAGAGCCTACTGTACTGCAACAAGACTCTCACCAGTACTACGACAATCACCACGTCGGATAAGACGACGGTTCTCGCGCAGACGACCCAAGCATCAGGGTGTTGCGGACGACCCTGTAGTAGCTCCTCCTTCCTCTGCCAGTCGGACTTCGGCGGACAATGCTGTCCGTACGGGGCAAATTGTGGCTCTGGGTCCAGTTGCCTATTCCCGGCTTCATCAACTATATCTACCCTAGTGACACCCGTCCCGTCGGGCTGCAGTGCGTCGCAGATCTCCTGCGCTACGGGAGGCGGGTGTTGTAATATCGGCAGCACGTGTACTTCGGGCGTCTTGGCAACGTCCACGACGCAGCTGTGTGCAGCGACCCTGGCCGTTGTCGACACCGGCGGGCTCTCCGAGGGCGCCAGGGTCGGCATCGGCGTAGGCGTCGCCGTGGGAGCTGCCATCGTTATCGGGGCCGTGACGTGGTTCTGGATCAGCCGTCGACGGAAGGCAAACTCCGATCGCGCGGCCGAAGCTGCGAATCGTTACCCGGGCAACCCGGACAACCCGGGCGAGATTGTGCGGCCAATCGAGCTCTACACCGCAACCATACGATCGGAACTAGGAGAATATGGGTTTAGCGTCGAGGATAATGACGCGCGCGTACATCGTAAACCGGCCATGGGGGAGCACCAAGAGCTGTATGAATTATTCGGCAGCCCTGGCACTTCCCCGCAACCTCTGAATCCGGAGGAAGCGGAGCAGCGGAGAACTCAGGGGGGTCCATTCCCACCTCCACCTCCATCGGAAATTGGTTGGCAGCAGGGGAGAAAGTAGGGATGAGCAATGACATGCATGTTTTTCTTCATGGATACAGGATGGAGTTCTTGGTATATTACCCTAATCCTGTTTTGTAATGAAGTACATATGAATCTGGCACGAATGGATGCGGCTGAATACCCTAAAGTCTAGATAAACGCCTGGTCTTTCCATTCCCCCCCCTTGCGCCTAACGCCCCTCGTAAACATTATGCGTTTCCAACGACATTAGTATGGGTGAATATTCACCCCAGGCTCTCTACTCTCCTAACCTGTGAAAATTGGGCTCGGGGAGTATCTTCCAATTTATCAGACTTAACCATAACGCCCGATAGAAAAAACATTTTTTTCAAACGTAAAGGGGACTCTGATGACTTTTAAAGAGGATATGATCTTTGCGCTAGCCCACGACGCCTCCGAAGGGCGTGTTCTGCCGCAGATCCTCGACGAGCTCCTGGACGCTGCTCAGGTGGCGGCCGAGCAGGGCCTGCTTCTCCTCCTGGCTCCTGGTCTCGCCGTCGCCGGCGGAGCGGGGCCGTCCGCCATCGCGACCGTTACCGCCGCCGCCGTTAGCGAAGGCGAAGGCCTTGGCGAGCTTGCTGGGGCTGCGCTGGAGCAGGCCGGGGAGGTGGGGGTCCTGCTGGGCGGCGGGGATGGAGGGGACCTCGGGCATGAGGTAGAAGTACAGGAACTCGATGAGCTTGAGCTTGACGTCGCGCGCCGTGCACCGGTTCCGGAACAGCGAGGTCATGGTCAGCAGGCCGTCGAGCGACTCGAAGGCCCGCGTGTTGCGCGGCGTGTCGATGAGCGCCGTCACTAGGGTCACGACGGTCGCGGATTGGATCGCGGGGCAGAAGTCTGGTTCGAGGAGGTCGAGGAGAAGCTGTGGGCGGGGGGTTGCTGGGTTAGCTTTGAGAGTGCGTTGGGGAGGGGGGGTGAGAGGATGCGTACGTTCATGTTGATCTCCCGAGAGAACAGAGCTTTGCTCGGGGGATGCAGCAGCAT
Organism: Jackrogersella minutella; assembly: GCA_022578535.1. Taxonomy (NCBI): domain Eukaryota; kingdom Fungi; phylum Ascomycota; class Sordariomycetes; order Xylariales; family Hypoxylaceae; genus Jackrogersella; species Jackrogersella minutella. The sequence continues at coordinate 89,003 of MU388220.1, forward strand.
TACTCCTTGGACTAAGTCTAATGCGCCCAGGATCAACAAGTCGTTGGAACCGTCGGAGCCCCTAGCCAGCAGACGGTCGAGAGTGCCGACCAGGCGCATGGCGACGTTCCACTCGAACCCCTCCTGCAGCTTGAAGAACTCGTAGAAGGCCGGGTCGTCGGCGATCTCGTCGAGGGTCTTCGGCGGCAGCTGCTCCTGGTCCTCCGTCTGGCTCGGGTCCCTGGACATCACCGACGCTCGACGGTCCCTGCTCTGCGCTCGGGACAGGCAGATGTTGGCAAGCAGGCCTTCGACCTGCCGCAGACCCTTGCGGATCTTGGGGCCGTCGTAGGACGACAGGTTGTCGAAGGCGAGGGATAGTAGTTGTTCCATTTTTTTTTGCTCGATAGGAATGTAGGCGGGGTGGTGTTTTTTCTTTTGTCAGAAATGTAGGTATTGTGGGTTTCTTATTTTTTTATTGTACACGGCCAAGTATTTTCGAAGGCGATGGTATGCGATGCGACAAGATTGCGGAAATGACGGGGCCAGGGGTAGATAGAGAGAGAAAAACCCAAGGTTAAAAAAGGCCAAAATGTTGCTTGATAGCGACGGCGGCAAAATGTTAATACAAATGGACGAAGAGAAGAATTTGGGGGGTATCAAAATGGGGGATTGTCTCCTAACTCAGAAGAAATCAAAAAGAGAAGAAAGAGAAGTCAAAAGAGGTTGCATGATACTTGGCTCGCTTTTGGTTCAGTGATTCTTCATGCGATGGAACGTTGTTACAAGGGTCGTGATGTTTAATTGGGGATTCTCGGTTGGCTCGGCAACGGCAGTTCATTACCTAAGGTACCGCTAGGTACGGCTACCGGTACATCTGTGCGCTTCTAAGGTTCAGGGCTATCCCACTGAACCTTGCCTGCTTGGGAACCGAACAGTGATTTACCAGGTTTTGGCTAACAAGATGGATGTAACACTCCGCCTCCCAAGAGCGTAATAAGAACCATTTCATAACAACAGATGGCAGGATAGTTAAAATATGTCATACGTACATATCCTGGGACATTAAAGAGTCTATTTCTCTTAGTAACTTCGAATTGGGAAGGATCTATTCTGCCCAGGTAGTCTAGTCAGGTACGAAAGAGATACTTCCAAAGGCTAGCAAAAGGGTAAACCTAATCGCTAGAAATGCGGGGTATTCTGGTGGATCTTGGAATAAATCGAGTACCTTATCTGTACCTAATACCTGCCTGTCGTTCTCGGTCGTGATGTTCGCTATTCGGTGATTACCTTGCTTCCAATAAAGTTTCTTAAACATGTGAAAAGAACCTTGGAGCCGTTGAAGCTTCATTGTCCAAGGATCTTCTATCGTCTCTATCACAGCAGCATCGGTCTTATCCACAAATAATAACAACCTATCATTTTTAACATCAAGTCGACAATATCTTATAAGATATTTGAATTTAAATACCGATCCTACAGACAAAACAGTTAGTTGATTGAAAGGCGAAATTCTTACGAGTTCAAGTGCCTAGCCGCGCAATCTCTCGTTCTTATTGCACTGCGCCTCATCTCTACTGACGACGATCACCTGCATCTAGTCAACCACATACATAGTATCATACAGTAGAAGCCTTTTTTCACATCCAAAGATATTACTTGCATTTGCATTTACATTTGCATTTGCATTCATGCAATGACTTTACTATAAATGTCAGCACATGCAAGAAAATCCCAACAGCAAACCGATAAACATTGATCCTTTTCCTTGTCGCCGTCTTCCACTTCCTCTCACCTTCTCCACCACCCAAGCACCGAAGCAACCGTCGATACTACCTAGCAAGCTTAGCAGCCTAGATACAGTTTACGCCAGCAGGGGGCTAGGTTACAATAAATCCAGTGCCCTCCTGCAGACCGCTCTTCATTAGGAAACCTTTGAAACCTTGGGACATCTTCCTTGACCTTAAAGACCCTCCTTTTCTCGGCGAGAGAATCATTATGGCAACGATGGGTCCCAACTCTACTACCAACTCTAATACCAGCTCTACTACCAACACCAACAATATATCTCTACAGTCGCCCAATGCTATCCCGCCTAGGACTTCCTCCACCGGATACACTACTCCCTTGCCTCCAGCTAAGTCCGTCCTACGACCTGTTCCGGAATCAGACTGGCTAGGTCAGAATAACAACAGTCGACATCGAAGCTCTTCTACTACAACCGCCATCCCTTTAACAGGCATGCATGCCACAGGGCCTCAGGACCCTGCGCGCTATGAGAGTGAAGATCTGAACTATACCACCAGGAGGACATGGACCGACCAGAAGGAAAAGGTACTTATGGGTCCCTTTGACTACCTATTTGCACATCCGGGGAAAGACTTCCGTACCTTCATGGTGAATGCCTTTAACACGTGGTTGGAAGTCCCTCAGGAAAGCCTAGATGTCATTACCAAGGTCGTCGGTATGCTACATACGGCATCCTTACTCGTCGATGACGTTGAGGATAATTCGCTGCTGCGACGAGGTCTGCCGGTGACCCACAGCATTTTCGGCACAGCGCAAACCATAAATTCGGCCAATTACGTCTACTTTTGTGCCTTGCAGGAATTGCAGAAACTAAAGAATCCGAGGGCCATCAACATCTACACGGAAGAGCTGATACATCTCCATCGCGGTCAAGGCATGGATCTCTTCTGGCGGGACACCCTTACGTGTCCTACCGAAGAGGAGTATCTCGAGATGGTCGGTAACAAAACTGGGGGGCTCTTCCGTCTAGCTATCAAGCTCATGCAGGCCGAGTCAGGAACTCTCGTCGACTGCGTGCCCGTCGTGAATATACTTGGAATAATCTTCCAGATCCAAGACGATTACAGAAACTTGTCGAGCCCCGAGTACGGCCAGAATAAAGGGTTCTGCGAAGACCTGACCGAGGGCAAATTCTCGTTTCTCATCATCCACAGCATACGCGCGAACCCTTCGAACCTCCAGCTTCTGAACATCCTCAAGCAGAAGACGACGGAGATTGATGTCAAGCGCTATGCCGTGAAGTATATGGAGAGCACGGGAAGCTTCGACTACACCGAAAAGGTGATTACAGTGTTGGTCGAGAGGGCGAGGAAGATGATAGACGAGCTCGACGACGGCAAGGGGAAGTGTGTTGGGATCCATAAAATCTTGGACAAGCTGGTGATTTCGAAATGAGGTTACGGCCTGGCATCATATGAGTGGTCGGATTGCTTTGAGAACTTTGTCGGGGAATCTTGGGAGGACATGCTGCGTCAAATGTTACTGGAGTAGAGGTCGGATGTGGGAGCGAGCTAGCGCGAGTTAGGATACCCTTCTTTCCTACGGTGGGTTTTTTGAGAGAGATATGAGAAATTTGAAAATACTTCTGCGTAGTTGACGCGCCCCCCTTAAACCATCGTCGTTTTGGGGTTTGGTGCATTGAATTCTAGGTATGGTCACTTGGAGACTGTATGTTCGGGTCTACACTTCAATGAGTACATGAATGCAATTGTGGTGATGGCGTTGTCGTTATGGCAGGATAAGGTACGGAATGGAAGATATGTGTTGAACAGGGAATCTCCCAAGCCATGCTATGTGTATGCCAAGACTAAGATGGTCCGGCTTATTTGTACCTGTTACGCATTCTTCACGGATGGAGGTTTGGGGTTCTGTTTATAGGCCAAGCCAACGTCCTATCTTTCACACCCTTTACTATGGATGCCTTTAACTAACTGAAATGTGGTTGTTCAATAAATTCTTACTCATTCGAGAGCGCAAATATGGTTCTATGCGACGAAAAAGTGTGTTGACCCCCGAGATCCAAATTGCTGAAAGACACGGTATATGAGTAATTGTGTCTTTTTACTTGACGATCTAACTGAATAAGTGATGGGGGAAGTCCTTCTTATATACAAGTCCATGCCAAGACACCCTGTACTGTACCTGAAGGCAGTCCCTTGACTACTCAATTTAACACCCCTTCCACCCCCTTTTCCCTCTGGTATATTCCAACTTTTAACGATTGTTTGTGTTTGAAGTTGGCTTAATTTCTCTTTCTATGATCTTACACTAACATTGTGCAGAGACTATAGCATTAATTGGTTATCAAGGTTAATTAACGAAGGAAATATAGCAAGGCAACGTCTTATCAGCTTCTAAATAAGCATAGTGACTATTAGATATCATATTTATGATACAATAAGGCTGTTACCAAACACTTGACGTTTATTCACAATATATAAACAACGTGCATTCTCCTCGATAGTCTCTCCGCTCGACTCATCACAGTCATCCACAAAGGAAGTCTAACAAAGCATCAAGTCTACAAGAGTACAAAACCATTCTATTACAATGAACAGAGAATTCACCATAGTCACAATGGCATCCCCCAGCCAATCTCTGCCCAAGCTCTTCGAGCTACCCGAGGAGCTCTTCCAGATGATCCTAGCAGAGGTGACGGACGCGTCAGACTACCTACACCTCGCCGCCACATGCAAGCCCATGTGGAACAAGCTAGACCCCCTATACCAGTGCATCCTCCTCAACGCGGCGGTGATCCGCGAGCAAGCCAAGAGCGTCCGCCGGATCCGCAACGAGTACGGCACCATACTGTCCTGGTACCTGATGAAGCGGAAGCCGGACTACCTGGTAAGACCGGTGGTGAACAGGTACCTCGAAGTCTTCCCCGAGGCCGTCTACGGGTCGAGGAAGCTGGGCCTCCAGGCCCTGTGGTACCCTGCCATGGAGTGCGACCACCTCGGCGCCTTTCAGATGGCGATCGAGTTGGGCACCACGCCGCCGCTGGAGGTGCAGGGCCGTGAGTGCCTGATCCTGGCGAGGTCTTGGAACTGTATTAATATTATACTGTGGCTTATGGAGCAGGGGGTGGATGCTAAAATTGACTTGGGTCTGGAGGATTTATAGATTCCTCAACCCCTTTCCCCCTTTTAAAATGTCCTACCAAGAACTGAAGTGATAGTAATGTTATACAATAAGGTTGAAATATCCCCTAACTCCCACACAACCATATCTTTATAGTATGTATAAATACAACTACTTCTTGGTCTCACCTTTTCCAAATACCTACCTAGGTAGTAATGCCCATATATGCAAATTAAAATATCAAAACGCCCCTCAATGGCAACTAGGTGTAGCTAGTCTTTCACATAAACCATAATTCTATCACTCAATTCATAATGCCACGTATGTGATAATCATTCAATACCCAGTTCATACTCACGCAGCAGCCTCAGGAATATTCTTCCGCTTCACCAATCTAACCCATCTCCTCCTTCTCCAATCCCCTCTCCGACCGTCACCATCCTCGCCCTCTTCCCAGCTAGGCTTCGGCGGCGGAGCATTAGCCTTATCCTTCCCCTTCCCTGGCGTCGGCTGTTCGATGACCCCGACCTTCTCGGCCGCCTGCTCGTCGTAAATATCGTAGACCCACCTCTCGCCCTCGGTCTCGACCTCGACGCCCGTGATGATGCGCTCCTCGACCCACTCGCGGCTCCAGAGGTCCAGGGCCCATTTCTTCTCGCTCCACTCCCATCCCTTCGGAGGCAGGACGTCTTCGAAGAATCGCGTACCCGCCGGTCTATCCCCGGCGATGCGTCCTGCCGACAACGGGTCGTACGGCGATGCGCTGAATAGCCAGGGCTCCCACTCGCCGGCACCCGACAGGCGCTGCAGCTCGAAGATTTCTACCTCGCTGGTTTCGGGCGCGTTATCGAGTATGACATCGCGTTCGACCCACTTCTCTGCCCACCCCCGAGCTTTTTCTTCCTGTGGGTGTATGTGCTTCTCGTGCGCAGTTAGGAGCTGCCCCTGGATAGCCGGATGGCCCATGAACGTGACCGCCCAGCCCAGAGCTAGGAAGATCAACCGCCACGGCAGCAGGTTCGACGCGATGCACATGAAGAGGCAGGCGGCGAACAGGACGATGAACAGGGCGCTGCTCAGCGCCTCGTCGCTGAAGTTCGTCCGCGGCACCATCAGCTTTATAATGCCGTCGTGGAGCTGGCTGAAGTCCTCCATGCCATTTTGAAGGTCCCTCATGTTGCGGAAGAAATCCCGGCTCAGCTCCTTGACGGGCTTCACGGTGATGGCGGGGGCCAGCGGGGGCCCGTGAGGTGAATAACCTATTGCCTGCTCGCTGGATAAACCGAACTCGGCTGCAGGGTGGCGAGCCACAAAGCTCGGAACTAGGATGCCGACGATGAGGATCGTCAAGGGTAGAAGTGGTAGGAGGGACGGGTCTAGACAGAGGAAGGTGTATATGGCGAGGAAGGAGAGAGTATGCGTAGGTCGCTTCCAAGCCAGTACGCGTTCTACCCGGGCTTGGAAGACAAAGACGACGCCGATCCGAGCGTTGAAGCGGCGGAAGTTGTTGGACATGGTGGTCAGGTTGAAGTTGGGACGCACCACACCCGGAACGCCGCTCTTCTGGGAGGGTTCATCCTGGGGAATGTGGGCGTCGTCGAGAGGTACGACCTGGGCGAGCAGCCTTTCAACCAGCTGGTCCTGGATCTTGGCTTTCTCCTTGAAGGCCGAGAAACGGCCCCGGAGGCCCTTGGGCAGCGACGGAGTCTCGGCATCGGAGTGCTCCGCCGATGTCGACGGGGTGTGCGGCTGAGGCGGTGTAGAACTGTCGAGGATGATGCTAGGGATGGGATCGTCGCGGTTGGCGAAGACCTCCGCGTTGTAGTCGTCCATCTTGTCTTGTTGATGCGCCGTGTTGGGTCTCACGATGACGTAGGGCACGAGGATCTAGAGAGCTTTAAGCTTAGCCAGTTCGGCCTCATGGGTTTAATGAGAATCTGTCATCATATATCTTTACGATGCGACATGACCGTAATGTTGATCTCGCTTGTCCTTGCGACCTGATGAAAAAGGTTATAAGAAAAGTGTGGAGTATGAAGTGACAGGAAGATGAAATGAATTGAATCACATGCTAAAGGAATCTTCCATAACCGCGTCGCGCAGCTCAAGGTTCCAAGGTTCCAGGTCCCAGGAAGGTTCAGTCCAGGTGACGTTAGTGGGTAGGATTGGCGTATCGATAGGAAGTTTAGTGGAACAAATAGCACCAACGCACCAACAAGAGCGGGGCACACACTCTGGGGAAGGGCTAGACTGAAAATTGTACAGGGATTGGTGAGCTCCAAACAAAAAATTATTTCAATGAAGATTTGGAAAGATAATTACAACCAACCGCATAAACCTCTTCAACCTTAAACCATCTACACGCGACAACTGGCAAGATGCCAATTACAATACTTCATCCGGGAGCAGTACCGGTGCACAACCCCAAAGATACCAGTTATGACTCGGACTCGGATTCAGACGGCGGGGTGGACCTAGAAGGCGACGTCTCCATGATGCGCCCAGCCAAGCGAGCTCGAAGGACGGGCGACATCTCGATCGTGACTCCCGGCGAGATAATCACAGAAGACTCGCAGTGGATGCGGTAAGACAACTGTCCATCCTATCTAACATACGAAGAAAAAGAAAAAGGAAAAGAAAGCTAACACATTACCCCCCTACAGCGGCCACGGCACATACACGACCACCGACCCCCCCGCGATAAAATCCTCCGTCGCCGGCACCCTCTCCAAGACGAACAAGCTCCTCTCCGTACGACCCCTGCGCGCGCGCTACACGCCAGAGATCGGGGACCTAGTAGTCGGCCGAATCGTAGAAGTGCAAGCGAAGCGGTGGCGCGTGGACGTCGGAGCCTCGCTGCTGGCGCAGCTGCCCCTCAGCGCCGTGAACCTGCCCGGCGGGATCCAGCGGCGGCGCACGGAGACGGACGAGCTGCAGATCCGGACCTTCTTCTCGGAGGGCGACCTGCTCGTGGCCGAGGTGCAGCAGCTCTACGGCGACGGCGGCGCCGTGCTGCACACGCGCAGCCTGCGCTTCGGCAAGCTGCGCAACGGCGTCTTCGTCGCCGTCACCGGCACCGGCGGCGGAGGCGGCGTCGTCCGCGCCAAGCGGCAGACCTTCGTCCTCGATATCACCCGCGCCGGCGCCGGCGACGACGACAGGATCGACATCGTGCTCGGCGTCAACGGGTACATCTGGATCAGCAAGCACGTCGACGGCGAGGGCCCCGCGGCCGAGGGCTCCGGGCCGGGCATCACGCGCATCGAGGACAGCGTCGGCCTGAACGTCTACTCCAGCCAGAACGACGCCATCCCCGCCGCCACGATGCGGGAGATTGCGCGGGTCCGCGGCGTCGTGAACGCGTTGGTGGAGCACGGGTTGCGCGTCGACGAGGACATGGTCGTTGCGGGGTACCACGAGGCCGTCGAGATGGCGAGGGCAGACGGTGACGGCGAGGAGACGTTGTATATAGGTGGGGAGTCGGGGAGGAGGCTGGCCGATACGCTTATGGGTCGGTAGGAACGGTCTGGAGCGAGGAGGTCTGTTGGAAGGACGGGGTGAAGAGTTGATGAATACATCCCAGTTGTGTGAGCTCTTCCACGCCGATAGATTTTGATGAATGGCTTAAAAACTTAGGCTTGTGCCAAATGGGCCATGAGTGAGATACCATCAACTTGGCACGGAAGCTTGATGATGAAGATCGTTTACCGACAGAACAAATCTATTACTAGTTTACAATGAGTGCATTGCACAACTAGCCTATTTATGAAGGACAACTCCTACTATGCTCATTATCTAAACAACTCCGTCGACATCTCCCCATGAAAGAATCGTGATCTCCTACTTTATGATTAACACCATCGACTGAGGCTTTCAAAATATAAGCCCCATCAAATGCAATGCAATAAGGTTCGCGAGAGTGTCTTGTCTCGCGGGGAATGTACATATTATACACGACTTGTGTAGAGATCGACCGCACTTAGGAAATGCAGATTTAGAGCTTCGCTCGAGCACCATCATCTACTCACCAGTCAGCCAAACCAGATTTCAAACGGAACTCGTCAACGCCCCCTTGCCTCTATCTCCTCTTCTCCCGAGATCCACACCGGCCCTCACAAATATTTCCGATACTGGAAGAATGCGGCATAGGACGAGGCAAGAAGGACGATCCACCGCAGCAACGCACCTTTAACACTAGGGCCGCCGAGCCCAAATACGAGCCACAGCCAGTAGCTCACACCGGAGATGGGCTTGCCGTCGCGGTCGAAGTCGGGCTTGGTGCTGGTCATCCAGATCTGGCGCTTGAAGTCGGGTGCCGAGAAAGGCGCGTATCGTACGCGCAGCAGCTTATCCATCCATCCTGGCACCTCGACGACGGTGCGTCGGTGAGTGAAGCAGTCGTAGGAGGCGCGTCCGTGGTACGAACCTGTGCCGGACTCGCCGACGCCGCCGAACGGGATCGTCGCGATGGCGCCATGCATCCAAGCGTCATTGATGGTGGCGCCACCGGATGTTACTTGGTTGAGAACTGTATAGATCGTTAATATGGTATTCGTTTTTGACGAGGATGTAAGACTCACCCGTTTCATTCTCAACTTTGTTTCCGAAGGTCGTGAGCGCCAGGGGAGTGGGGTCGACCTTGTGCATGATCTTGATAGCATCTTCTAAGGTGTCGTAGGGCATAATAGACCATGCGGGGCCGAAAGACTCCTCCGTCATCATGGGATCATCGGCAGAATCTACGAGGACGATAGTCGGTGAAATGTAAAGCTCGGATCTGTCAGACTCCCCGCCCAAAACAATCTTGCCATTGGTAGAATCGATCATCTTCTTGATACGGTCGAACTGTCGCTCGTTGATGATCCGGGCATAGTCAGAGCTTGCCTTAGCTCCTTTGGGGTAGAATTCCTTGTAAGTAGCATTGAGGTATTTGATGAAATCCTCGACTACGTCTTTCTGGACAAGCACGTAGTTTTGCGATAAACAGACCTGACCGGCGTTAATCGTCTTGCCCCAGAGGAGACGTCTTGCGGCTAGTGCTAAATCGGTAGACTTGGAGACAAATGAAGGATTTCGGCCTCCGAGCTCGAGAACGACTGGCGTGAGCGTCTCGGCAGCCTTTTTCGCGATAATCCTCGCAACAGCTGCACTTCCGGTGTAAAAGATCTTGTCCCACTTTTCATTAAGTAGAGCGGTGGTCTCGGGTACAGCTCCGTTGACGACGAAGAAAGATGTCGGATCGAGATACTTCTCAACCATCTCCTTCATGACCATAGCCGTTGCAGGTGCGCTTTCCGAAGGCTTGATAACGGCGGTACAACCTGCCGAGATAGCACCGATAAGTGGTGCAACATTAAGCATCAGGGGAAAGTTGTAAGGGCCAATGATTAGGACTGCGCCGAGAGGTTCCTTTCTGATGCGTGGGTTCAAGGGCGTAAAAGCCCAGTTATATTCGATACTCTTGTCATCCTTCGCCCAAGTCTTCAACATCTTGAGAGTCATGTTCAGATCTTGGACACTGTGATGAATCTCAGTCAACATTGCATCGTGGAACGGTTTGTTAAGGTCCTTCTTCAACGCGGCCTGGAACTTCTCGGAATAATCCGTTAAGCCCCAATAGAGCTTTCGAAGCTGTACAAGACGCCATTCGATATCCTTCGTCTTATGAGATTGGTAAGACTCGCGAGCTGTGGCAGCAATGTTAGAAATGGTGTCAATTGGCGTTGCCTCGAAGGCGGGAATCTTAATATCGGAAGTCATACTGTAGTATGACAATAGATATGAGAATGAAGGTGTGACAGTGAGGTGGTATGGAGTAGGTAAGCGATGGAAGGTGTTTATGAATTATCTACGACAGGAGCTCCTCCTCGAAGCTGTGCTGACGAATTAGCTTTTCGGCAAGATCAAACTTTACGCAGTATGGATATTCATGGATGGATGTTTCCCTGTCTCAATTATTGGTTGCCAGGCAGGCAGGTTCACGGGAATGAATACAATACCTATCATATTACGTGTATTACTTGAAGGGATGGTGAAACTTGCAGGGTTCATTGACGCCAGCCGAGGTTCGCAATGTCTTATTCTGTCCTAGTTAACTCTATTAGTGAAAATAATCCAGGCTGTCCAGGATGAACTTATGAAGATGGAAGCGGGCAGCTGCGGACTCGCGCGGGACCCGATAGAGATATCCATGATGTGCATACCTACTAGTAAATTTTGATAGGATGCACTGTATTTATACTGTATCGACAAGATGCGGCCCGGATCTGTTGATCTTTTTTCAACGCACGTACCACCTGGGCACTATGGCTTGCCCTATCGGCGTACCGAGCCCCACTACATTTTCGATACACCAAAAAAGTTCGCATCAAAATTCAGTCAACTTCTCTTTCCCTCTTTTCTAACCACCAAGCTTTTTTTCGCAAGCCGCATTGAACCGTCAACCACGTCAATCTTCAGGCGCAGGATTAAATCTCTTTGCGTCCTCACAAAAATCATTCACAATGGCTCCTCAACCCGTATGTATTACCTGACACATCGCTTTGCTGCTGGCCCAGTCTCTCTGGCATTCAGCGAGATTATGGCGTGAAGTAGTAGGCTAAGTCAAATTTTCAATATGTAGAAGAAGTCCGGCAAGCAGGCCAAGACGACGAAGAAGGTATGTCCCTCGAATTCCCTTGATAAAATCACTTGAAATGCTAACCGGCGCATCAGTTCGTCATCAACGCCCAGCAGCCCGCCAGCGACAAGATCTTCGATACCGCTGCCTTCGAGAAGTTCCTCCAGGACAAGATCAAGATTGACGGCCGCACTGGTAACCTCGGCGACACCATTGTCATCCAACAGGCTGGCGAGGGAAAGATCGAGATTATTGCGCACAATGAGCTCTCCGGTCGATACCTCAAGTACCTGTTAGTACTTTTCGATTAAATGAACCACTTTCGCTGTATTGAGGAATGCTAACACTTATCGCGCACATTCAGGACCAAGAAGTTCCTCAAGAAGATGCAGCTTCGTGACTGGCTCCGTGTCGTCTCTACCTCCAAGGGAGTGTACGAGCTCAAGTTCTTCAACGTCGTTAACGACGAGGCTGATGATGATGAGGACTAAACGGATATGGGATCATGACGGATGGGGTAAAAAAAACTGGCGGTAGTGCATGGACTCGGTATAGGACAGGCACTTTTATGCTATCACAGATAGACATGGATTCCCAGGAATAAAATTCCCCAGTGCAAGCAATGATTTTTCATTCTTATCCAGTGATTCGTGATACCCAATTCTATATCTCTAGTTTTCCAAATGCCGTGAACGTATATATGGTATCTCATGTTCTATCGTTTTCTATGGCAATGCTCTCATAACGCCCTCAAATGCCACCAGGGCCATCGCGTTAGCAGGAAACGCTCTCAAGAAACACGGCAAAAACCCTCGCCAGTACCCTTTAGCGCCGCCCTCCCTGTATACAGACTGCGCCGCCTGCCACCAAGTCTTGAATCTCGGCGTCCCGTCATTAAGCTTCCCACCCATAGGATCCGTCATGATGCGCTGCTTGACCACATCGCTCGGATAGCTCGTAATCCAGAAGACCTGCGCGCTCAACCCGCCCGCCCAGAAGTTGATCGCCGGCGCGCTGAGGTTCGTCCGGTCCCCCAAGGCGCGCGAGAGCACGTCGTAGGACGCCCACCAGAAGAAGAAGAACGACCGGAAGAGCAGCGTGGCGCAGAAGCCCTTGTACACGCCGGGCAGGCCGTGGGCGCCGTAGATCTTGCGCACGCAGTCCACGGGGCCCGAGTACAGGCGCTCGGCCTTCCGCGCGGAGTACTGGATCTGCAGGCGCGCCTTGACGTGCTCGACGGGCGCGGCGATGAAGCTCACGGTGCTGCCGGCCATGACGCCCGCGAGCCCGTGGCCGTAGGAGGGCAGGTGCGCCGCGGCGTGCGAGGTCGCGGCGATGGCGCCCTCGGTCTCGGGTCGGGCGCCGAGCGGGACCGAGGGCGGGTGCGGCGTCAGGTGCCGCTGGAAGACGCGCTCCGCTAGCAGTCGCCGGTACACGGTCAACGAGCCCAGCATGATGCTGTCCATGAACATCCACCCCACCAGCGGCGGCGTCGCGCCCTTGTACAGCCCCCGCACGCCCTCGTTGCGCACCGTCTGCACGACGCACTGCAGCGGCCCGCTGAAGCGCGAGGGGTCTGTGGTTTGGAGGCGGACTTTTATTGTGTCGAAGGGGTGGCCGACTATGCGGTCATGTCAGCAATGCTTCTTTTTTTTTTTTTTTTTTTCTCACCATTGTGTTGGGAACAGGGGTGGAAGAACCCCGGAGGGACTTACCGGATAGCTTGGCGATACCAGAGAAAACGCCGGCGACGAACCCCTTGTAGTTTTTGACGACTTCTGCCGGCTTCTGCTTCTGCTCGGCCGCCATGCTGAGTGATACATTGGGGTATGAAGCGGAAACGTAAAGGGGGATTACTTTTTAGCTTGGGATAAGCGGTGACGTCGAGGATCTCACTCATAAGATTAAGAATTTTTAAATATTTTTTAATAGAAGCTTTCGGAGTTCAGACCCGAATTAGTGCCGAGATCGGAGATCGGCGACCGGGATACAGTCGGGTCTAAGTCCTCGGTCCGCACCCCCGTGCCGTATTTATGATCCCTTATCATAAGTATTAAGGGGAAATATCCTCGGTATACGGATCTCAAGTGTTTTCACCTTCAACATAAGTTCGGCATTGATCTATTAATATTAGTTCCATATTCCACTGCCCAGTTATCATCATGACTTGGCATCGATTCCGCCAGGTCAAGTTACGACTTGGTAATCCAACTTATCCCAATGGATGATTTCAACTCCAAAGTAAGCAGCACCATGATTCCTCAAAAAGGCCACCATATCCTCGCATGCTTCTGCCCATAGCGCCTCATCATCGGCCTCGTAATCTTGATCGTCTTCATTCCAGGCCACCACCATAATCGTCGGCACAACAACTGCACTGGATCCTTCCATTCGTCTATTAGCCCCCTCAAACTTAATCGACCACTTCTCCCGTAACTTCACTTTCAATCCTAGAGATCTGTCCTTCGCTTTCAGCTCTTTGATGGTGGCCCCGAGTTCATTGCCCAGATACCGTTCTCCGTCCTGCGGACGCCAGGGCTCGAGGCTCGGATAGCATACTCGTTTCTGCTCCACTCGCGAGTACGGAATGGCTTTAGCGGTAGTCCATGCCTGGTTGCGGCTCCCAGGGACAGGCTTATCCAGGTTGATGGGGAGGGTTTGTGCTCTATCGAGCATTGACTTGAGAGTAGACATCAAAGACGGTTGTAGAGCTTGAGTTGTTTGAATATTCGTAGAATATGACGACCGAAAGCAGCAAGGAAGTTGAGGAAACGGAGCGTGGCGATATTCACAAAGAGGAGTTTTTACTCTGTGATTGATGTCAGGAGACCTTTTGAAGTTGTGCTGATGCTGACATGACCGGAAATAATCGCCGCATTGTGTTGGTAAGTTAAAATAGGTATTGAAAGAGCCGCAATGCTGCGCCGACTAACAATAGAACTTCTTTGTCTATCACGAACCCACAACGTAGATCTATTCCTCAATACTAGTGATGTTTACTTGGCCAATTGGCTAGAGCGTACGAATACCGCCATCTATGGGTCAGCCAAGAGCAGACAAGGTCTGCCAGTACCAACAACACCGCCATATTGGTTTCGCATTTGCATTGCGTTGAGCCCATTGCTGCGCATTTCAAAAAGTCTCATTCAACTGCTCAATAGTTATCATTCCATATCGTGCCTGGTTAAGGCTAAGCACCGCCCGATGACGCAGGGCGGTGAGCTCAAGGTCTAACCGTCAACAATTTATATGTTAAGTGGATATTTACATACATATATTACGTTGTCCTCCTAAGTCCTCTTAGAGTAGCCCTGTTTGTCCAGCTATATAATTATAAGATTTCCAGTGATACAAGTTAAAATGACAGAATAATCGTACATGTCTAGGTAGGCAGCCATCCGATGCCACAATGTCCCGGAGACAGAGACGAGGGATGGCGTTATCACCTAAATTATGACCTCACAACTTGGCTCTATAGCACTGCCTTTGGTAAGATACCAATTTCGGAGATCATCACGGTCGGGCCCGAATCCCATAAACCTATGTAGCTGGAGTGCACTCAGTTCTTGCACGTCGACGAACCCAGGCGATAGCCGTTCCTGCCACAGCATGCCGAACGGAGCTGGTGGCGTTGGACTGTCTACCGTCTGGGGTATGTAGGGCTTCTGCGTCGCAAATTCCTTCTTCAACTCCACGTAGTAGTTCCAGAATGTACGCCTTCCATCTACGAGCCGGCGAGCTATCGTCTCTGCGCATGTGTGCACGACCCTTACGGCGGGGACGTTCCAATCGGCTCCTTGGGCCCTTCGCATTTTTTGGAGTCCTTCCTCCAAAAGTCTTGCCGCGTTCTCGAAAAAGGAGACGTCTTTCTGTTCGCCTTCCTTGTGTTTATTGAGAAAGAGAAGGCTCGGCCCCGGGAACTTCAAGTGCATTGGAACGAGATGCCTATCGTTGTAGCAGAATAGGTACGCTAGCGCATCGGTCTCCTCGGCGGGGATACATCTCCAGAGTTCCTTGACCTCACGCTCGCCCCTCTGAATCCTTTCCGATCGAGCAAGTATCTGAGCGTCGTCTTCTGTGGTGTGCAGCCACCTTTTGATGTTGTGCTGATTCCACTCCTCCATGAACAACTCCTCGAGGTTTGGCAGAAGCGGTAGAAGGATCTCGAGACTGCTTAGCGCGGTACTAAGGGCAAAACTGACTGGGACGGGGCATAGAATGAGGTTTCTGACCTGCTGCAGGTCCTTTGGGCTGAACTGCCCCAAGATATCCCAGAAGGTACCCGTTAGCATGCCGCCATATTCATTGGTACTTAGAATCTCAATGTCGGGCACTAGACTCTTAATGTATAACCTGTCGCGGCCGAAATGAAACCATGTGCGAGGCCCTCGTGTGCGTGTGCTGAACGCAATCCGATAACCATAGCTCATTAACATTTGGCGGGACTCATGACATGTATGTAACAGTGTCGGGATTGGGGCTTCGCTATAGAGATAGCTCCCCCGGATAAGATCAAAGGCGACGTCTGGGTAGTTTTCCAGCCAGGATAGCGGGATTTCCGGGGTTTCGGCCGTTGGTACCCATGGCTGATATAGGCCAAGACGTGAGGTAAACCCGTAGTCCTCGAGACGGGTTTGTTTGTATGGCCCTTGGAAGGGTATGTGATGGCGCCAGTTACAGGCGAAATATGCAAGGTCGGGATGCAGCTTGGCTTGGAGCATCTCGAGACTGTACTTATCCAACCATTGTTCAACGGCATAGGAAAACTTAGCAGTATCATCGCGCAAGCCCGTCGCCTTGCAGAACCCGTCAAAATGGGCACGGTCTTCGATGCCCCAGGATTCCTGCACGTGAACAATGCGCGGCGGTGTGGCCAGGATGAAAATTTCTCGCCGTAATTCGAATGGCAGAAAAGGGAAGAAGCGAAAAATTGGGACTGGAGAACTCATTCTGCCTATATGATAAGGTAGAGATTAATCCATGTTGACAGATACGAAAGATGAATCAATGTGTAGGAGAGCTGTAAAAGTTTGTTGTTGAAAATGTGAAATCAACCGCGATCTTAGCGTCATTTCTTTTTAACAGATTGGACGGTGCGGCATAGAGCACATACAGTACCTATTATACTTCCCTCGATAGTATAATAGAAGTCTTTTCTTTTCTTTTACTCTGAGACAAACAGATGTAGAGCAATAAATAGCCCTAGGTTGCTAAACGCCTGCTCGTACGTATGAATACCACTGGTCTCCGAAGCCCATTTGCTCCTGAGCTCGTCCCTTACTTTCAACCTTTTTGAAAATGTGAGTGGCTTTGATCCTTTAAAGTATGCCGAATACCTACGTAGAAAACATATTGAAAACCCTAGTTACACATATATGACTATACTCACGTTCTGGTAGCGCAAGAAGCTACCAATTCAAGCTTCATCCATAATTTCTGTGGCAAAGTTCTACATGTCATGATGTAGGAGGTGCATGCTTTTCAGGGGTAGGATGGGATTTAAAGCTTCAAATATCATCTCAGACGTAGACGCAAGGTCCGCATGATGATAGCTTGATCTCTTTATTTCTCATGGGGGTAATTCTTTTGCTCACTTTGCTGTAGTCACGGTCTTGATCTGGCGTGAATCATTAGCATGAGTACCTAGGTAGGCCATAAATAATCTTGGTGAGGACACTGACTTGGGGGTACACTTGACAGTAATACCGGATACCCATAGGGTTCGGGTAAATCATGCGATGAATCACATCTTAGCATACCAGATACAACGCAACGAAAGCAGTTAATGTGCATCTTATCTCCTATTTGGTTCCTCCTATTTCGTTCTTCCTTCTTTAACCACTCTATCCAACTGTCTAATTTTCTTATTAAACGCCACAAAAATCTCAGATATCCACGGCAAACCGCGATTTCATCATGTCGAGCCCGTTACATGATCTTCGGAACGAGATCGATAGCGATTTGCGGAATATATTCGGAATCATCAACGGACTTGAAGTGTCTATCACGCGTGAAGAGGCTGGCTGCATTCCTTACAACATGTTCTGGGTGGATGTCGATCCGAAGGAGGTCATCCCCCGAAACTCGAAGGAGTGGGAAGAAGTCCAGTGGAAGATGAGCGTGCCTGTCATAAACGTGAGCTTCTCCAACGTCGACGAGTGGCAGAATATCAACAGCTATCAGGCTGCGCAGGTGGTGGACAACGCCATCAACAAGTACATCAGAGTATTTGATGAAGGCAATGAGTCATATTCGCCGATGATGGGCATAGATCCTCGCTTGTTTCTCGCCATCATCATGCCGTTTGAAATGATTATCAGGCCCCAAAACGTTCTCGCTAGCCTACCCCCAACTTGTTCGGCAGAGTACAAGTCACAGTCTGGTTTCACTGATGAACAGTTGAAGTCTGTAAAGCATACGTTATATATCAACGACCCGAATGATTCATTCAGGGTGATATGGGAGAGAGAGTGGACACGGTGGGCTGTTCGGGCTGCTCGTCCTTCTATCTTAGGGCGTGTTTCTCGCTTGATGAACAACGGTAAGAAACGCAAGCTTGGCGATAAGTAACTGTACATTTATTGTGGCAGGAAAAAGAAAAGGAGAATGCCGATCACCATGGTCTCATAAAATGTTTTGGGGGATCAGGTATCGTAGCAAGGAATGATGCTGGGCATGGCAATTTGTTAAGGGTTAGCACAGCAAACAGGCATCAAGATGATTTCAATGAGAGCAAATACTTCATCTGAGTCTTGGGGGAACGTGAAATCCGGCCATATTCGATAGTTATCAATGATTTTGCTGTTGATCAAGGTCACTGCGTTGTTAATCATGAGTCGTAACGCTTTCCATTAAATTTCCCGAGAGGGGAGTAATTACGGTGCTCATAGTTGTAGAGCATGAGCACCTGACGGATTATGTGTATCTTCTAGAGGAACCCCAAAAGTTCTAGGCCAATTGGGATATATTCAATGGCCACTGCCGGAATTATCTGCACAGCTGAAGGCTGAACCTATAAGGCCAGTAGCATAAGCGTCTTTAATTGCAAGAATCGTCGAATATCTGAAAAGTTAGATCAATAAGTGTAGTTCTAGGGGTGCTAAAGGGACGTCACTTACGTTCCGCCAACGGTGATGAATACACCCAAGATAACAAGGAACCAATGAAAGAAATATTGCGACTTTTGCCAGAGACTCCCAGTTCGGTAATGCCAAAAGTCGAACAGCCACAAGATCCCCGGAACTGAGATGGCCATCGGAGCGAAGCAGATCGACCCTACCAATGCGAGCAGGTAGTTGAATATCGCTATAGCTTCAGCAAGGATAAATGCGATAGCGCCGAGGCCAATAGAACAGCCGAGCCACGTCCCCCAATGGATAAGGGTATTAGATTGTAGATGTCTGGTATTCCGTAGGATTCGGACGAAGAGATATTTCGCGGCTACGTGTTGGTACAAGCAACCGCTCACGGCCAACCCGATCAATCCAATTCCATAGGCGACCTTCTTTATGGTCCCCCCTGCACTCCCCAATGACGGATTCGCTACCCACTGGCCAGTCCACCGATATACTACCAAAGAAAAAGTCAAGTACATACAGAGCACTAGGCCCATACATATGTACAAGGCTTTCCTATAATCTCGCGGGTTCTTCATCTCAGACATGACTGGCAGAAAGGCAGAAGTGCCTGCGCTCGATACGAAAATCGTGACCGTGGCGGTCATTCCTTCGACGAAGCCTGGGTATGCGATAACATGGTATCCAAGATCGAAGTCACCTGTCTGTGGTGCTGCTGCCGGCCGATCCACTGTTGTGACCCCAATCACGACAATGAAAACAGCGAGGAATATCGAGCCAAAGCCAACCCAAGTCAGCCAGCCGATGTTACGTAAAGTCCGGATTGAAGCGGCAATGGTGATGATGACGGTTGACAAGAACGCCCACCAAACAGTACAGGCTGCATGGTCTGAAAGTGCGTTAAATGCCGTGGAGAGCCCGATGATTCCTGTTCCGGCACAGAGGACAAATGCGATCAGGTATAATGCGCCAATGAGCTCTTTCAGCCAAACACCACCGACCGTGTAGCCCATGTCTGCTAGAGCTACGGCCGTATTAGCTCTGAGGTCTAGCTCAAAGTCAAGAAACAACTCACTATGACATTCGGGATGCCGAGTCTTGAAATCTCCTTGTATGACGGCCGTGTCTATAATTTTATCAGCGGAGGCCTTCATGTAACCCGCTGGATTACCCACAAGTGTTCATAATGGACCATCCTATAACTGACAGGGCACCACCGAGAGCCCCTAAACTGTACATAGCTGATGGGACTGTTTGTTGTTAGAACCCCCTGTATATTCTGGTATGTGCCTCTCATTCCAGATTTTGTTCGCTAAGAACTCATGCAAATAAGAGATTATAACATACTGTAACTTGTTAGAAACTAACGAATGACTAGAAATAAAATAAGAAACGAAATGAGCTGGGGGTATATACATGCCTCGATAATACACCTGTAGCGAAGATGGTCTTTAGGAAGATGACGGCGGCAAAAGGCCAGCTAACATTGCGAAAGTTGACTCCATCTGCTGTTTTCTTGAAGACCTCCTGGCTCTCGAGCTCGGCTTCGTTGACGGACAGAATCTCCGATTCATCCTTGGCCGGAGCCGATTTAGTGTCGACCTTCTCGTCTGAGGCCCCCGATTCAAGTACAGCGGTCATATTGCGGATTCTCGACCGCGTCGAGGCGGAACGATATTGAAACCTGACTAGTACGAACAGACACAGAGTGTGTGATATATATTAGTCGTGTACAAGATGCTACTGCTAGGATGATGACAAAGTCTATGTGGAACATATTGGGGTAAATCACGACGTATATATGAATTGGGTTATGGCATTCATGATTTGTTATCTCTAGGTCCGATACTGTTAACCCTAGGGCCAAGGGATGTCTGTGATCTTCAATAGATAGTGATATCAACCAATGAGGGGGGGATATTGAGAAACGGCTAGGTTCTGATCCGTCCGAAGGACATTCTACGCTCAAACTAGGTCAAATTTGCTTACGTGATTAATTATTCAGCAGTTTGGCTTATTAATCATTGACCAAAAGAAAGAGCTTTGACCAAAAGAAATAATTGCGGATACCTACTGACCAATCATATACCCCGCAGAATGCTGGTTCAAGGCCTAGGATGCGGTCCTTCGGACGGATTCTGACTTTTTTTCCTTCCTTACGAACTTCGGCCTGCTCCCAAACGACCAGCTTTCTGCGAAGAAAAATTTTTCCGCGACTTTTTTCTCTTATTCGAGTCCCCGGACATTTGGAAGGACCAAAAAATCCCGGAGCTTGCGGAGGGCCATTTTTTTCCGGACACTTGGGAGGGGACTCGAATAAGAGAAAAAAGTCGCGGAAAAATTTTATCAGTAATTGTCTAAGACCCGGACCTTACCGTCGGGATAACCCCTATACTCTGAGCTGTTATCATTTCTTTCGTCGACAAACATGGTTACTATGGTAGTTCCCGTTGGACTTCAATGCGGCGGGAATAAGTTGATATATAAAGGCTTATCAACGCCACCAAGTGAGAGAGGAGAAAAGGTAGTGGTAAGATAGGGAGAGTGGGATATGACTTTTAATCATCCCACTTACGGAAACCTACATTAGGTGTGCACCTGGATGTACATAGTATCACTGTTAAAATTTTAGAATTTTCGAGAATAACAACTTCAATTCTGCCTTCTCTCATTGTGTCCATATGGAATCATTTTAAAGGTGAATTATAAGAGAGATGAGAAAAGAGTTGAAGGCAAAGGCTTTGACTAAGCAGCTAAGTAAGCTACCGGTACCTAGGTACTGACAGAAAAGGACGGGATCTACTACCCAAGTACCTAGTACCTGGTACGGCCCGTACAATGGGCCGTACAGTTCAGGGGTATTGAACTAATAAGCACAGACCACACTTTAAAAGAAGGATTTAGACCTATGCAAAGACTTCGTATTCCGTCTTCATTTTAAACCTCAGGTGCTAACTCTTATTAGTTTTCTTCTATGTAAGCCTAGCGTCGAAAATGGATTGATTCGAGCAATAAGACTTATCGTGACGACCGATTTATACCTTCTACATACCTACCTATATCCATACTCATAGGTTGAGCTAAGTACACCAGCGCCTTCAATTCAGCAGCGGCATTCCCTCTCAACTCAGCCCTACCGCAGGGTCATCACATCTCATTCCCACTGTTCCCGCGCTTACAGATCTGTATTCAATCTGATACTTGCTCAGATACTTGTTGACTGTGTGGACGAGCTGAAAAAAAAGGCATATTTCCCTTGCAGCTTTAGAGTCTTGGCGATTCCGAAAATGGCCATTGCTCACCGGTGTGCTTAACCGATCTCCAAAGCCCCGTTAGAAATCACAGTCTAGACCGTAAATAAGCCTCTAGCATCATGATTATGCTGGGCTTCGGGGCTGGGGAAATCTGCAGCTATCGACTTGTGCAAACAGTGGACGAAGAAAAGGCCAGTCATGCAGGCGTGTTACCATAAGCAAGCAAGCTCTAACGAGTGGTATGACCGACAGCCCTGGCTTCATGTAACAAGAACGATATCCGAAGCTATCACACGCAGGATGGGATCCAATGAGGTATTGTTTACAATGATAGAGGGGGAATGCCGGACCTTATTCTCACTCAGAGTAAGTTGGGCGCTCTGTATTTATCAAATATATTGATGCGAATTTCTTAGGCCCTCGTAGCATCCCGGATAAGCGTCTAGGCCTCCTACCCCATTCACAAGCCAGGCTGCATCTGGGGTGAAATACTTTTAGCCTCCCTCAGCGCGCCAAAACGGTATTTTCTACAGGTCCACTACGTGATGTCCAATCATTACTAGTAGGACTTGTGCAACAAGGTAGAGAAATTTGACGGAAATAGAACTAGCCAATTGTAACTCTGGCCTTCCTACCATGAAGGATCGAGTAAAAGTAGGCTGCTAGGGTATCTTAATACTATGTAAAGTTGTTACGGCCCACCTGCCGCGGTTTCTTCCAAATTTGAAAACTCTCGTCCTTCTCGTCTGCTAGCCTTTTACAGCATTTTCGCCTTTCTCGTCGCGACCAACAATGAATCGGCTACCAGAGACGAATAGAGGCGTCGTTACTTCCTGGATCCCGATTACGACAGCGTATCCCCATCAAGCCGGCTGTGAAAACTTCCTATGGAAATTCGTTCCGACCGTGATCGCGGCCTGGGACCCAGGATATGGCCTTTCAGTTAATCCAGAGGCCACATGCCTCCCTAAGCCGGTGACCACTTGGTGGCTACAAGATCGGCTCGGGCCAACTACGGAAACGATACTTAGCATAGGGCCTATCACTTGCCCGGAAGACTATTATACCGCTACCGCATCTGCGAAAGATTCCTCGAGCACCTTTGTAGCATGTTGTCCAATGTGTGTTTGACATTACGTCTAGAATATCTAGGAACCACATATTAACAAACTGTCCGTAGGAATTATGACTTTGTAAGCTTTTTTAATCAAGGAAGCACCGGCGAATGTACATCGGAGGTGAAAAAGGGGGATGTGGTCACATATGCTACGAGGAACGATACCTGGAAGATCACCAGTTCTAGCGCCACAGCCGCGACGACTGTCGCGGCAATTCCTGTGAATGGCTGGACATTTGCGACACCGACGGACTCTTCGGCAGATGGTTGTGCCGCCTCTGTATCAGAAGCATTAGCAAGCCAAATAGCAACGGGCAGTGCAAGTTGTAATGCTACTAGTGGCGGTGGGATCTCATCAGGTGCCGCGGCTGGGATTGGAGTCGGCGTGTCATTGGGAGTCGCAGGGCTCGCTGCTCTAGGTGCAGGCCTATTCATGATGTATAGGACACGGAAGGCAGCTCGAAAGCAGCCGGAGGAAGCCCATTTTGCCCACTTCGCAAATAGTGGCGGAAAGGATATGAACACGAGCGCACAAGTATTCCCGACCTACACGCCTGATCCTCGAGAAACACCGAGCCCATCTGAAAGACCACAATACCACCAACCCTGCGAAAGGGATGCGTGGAACGCTACAATGCCTTGCTTACCACAACAATCCTCAAGTACACATGTCAACGCCAAAACAGTTCCCCACGGTGAGATGGAGGGTATGCCATTCCAAAATATAGACGAAAGAACGAGGAAAAGGATGGAGCTCGAAGGCACATTATATCAAGACATGAATCGTAGCACAATAGGAGCGGGCGCGATAGGGCTCGCAGAATTGAGCTCAGAAGATGCCAAAAGGAGGATGGAGTTGGAAGGCGAATTCGATCGAAACGTGAAAGTGTCTTCAACATCGCCTTGGAGAGTAGAATTCCAACCCGTACCGCCATCACAATCATCGTCATCATCGCATTACCACTCTCACTATTGATACGTCATCAGAGAGTGGACATTAATATCCCATATCTCAACCTCTCGCCACGCATAGATTACTGATTAATTCTCTGCAACAACCGGCCCATAACAAATCCCACTCTAGAGTGGCGAGAACGCTGCTCGTGCTTCGAAGACATACCGCGTGGGGCTCGGTGTCAGCAAGGATACTATGATGTAAGATACTCTGTGCTTTCATACAGCAGGGCATAAAAGAGTATACATTACATATACTGAAGTACATGAGGCGACATATTTAGTTCGCATTTAACTCTACGTACTTAATGCGCAAAGCTTGATGTTTCGTCGAATCGACAGCTAGGGCCTATCTAGAACCAGCATCCCTTCCACCAGTAACGAACGAATCGTGATCACCAAGGATATCACCACGGAATCAACCAATTAGAGGAATACGAGCGAAGAATATACGCTCGAAGGGATGTGTGAGGATCTTAAACAACCTTGAATAGGTTATTACTACTGGGATTATCGGTTTGCGGTGGTGCTATGGCATACAACAAACAACATGACACGAGAAAGTCGCATTGCTCGTTGCGGCTCGAACGTCTACTTGTTAGTAGCTTCACTTTCTTGGTTTACGTGTGAACGTTTCATGATACGTTAGACAAGATGAGCCGTATCGAGATTGGGAGAGCCGCAAAGTGTTGTACGACATAGGTACTCGGGTACTACGAAAAGGGGGATATTTACCTCCGCTTGTCTAGCATCAAATGTATATTACCTTGATTGACACGTGCCTACTTAGGTATACATCTTGCATTTACATGTTAGCTCATTACCGCATTCGATCACGATTCACGCTGCGCAATACTCCTTCTGTCATGAAGGTTTACGCAATCGCAGTTACGATGTGTTATTCTACATACCGATGTTCCTACTTATTGGGGCACACGCTAGACGTTCTAGTGGAATCATACCACAATCTCGATATCTTGTATCCCTTTCCCCATCGCCACTGCGTGGTCTGAATCATCTCAATGGTCTAGTCTGTTCGATTCGAATCTTGTCGGGGCTTGAAGCAGCATGAGATGAAGAGGATTGATCATATCAACGAGAGACTAGACTATAATGCTCGGTGATTGTTGCCCTATGAGAGTCTCTTTGCTACACTTGTAACCTCCACGAGGGGATGTCCCTTCTTGAATCATGCTGTCCCGACTTCAACGTAGCAGTGATACAGGAATATCTAACCAGTACATGCCGTGGTAATATAAATGTATAACCTGCCCGAAGTACAGAGTTGGAGATCACGACAGGTATCAACCCCCGAGTGTACGACTTGCAAGGCAATAGCAGACTCTCTTCAGTATTAATAAGATATTACGAATGAAAAACATGCATAGTAAATCTTCAGGGGCTCTTGGCCCGTCAAGTAGTTGATGCTAACGACCTTGGGCACCTACCTAGGTTGGTATGTATCTACTGCAACTCGGATCGCCATGCTACCTTGTACTCTCTTTCGAAACTACACTACTTCCAAAGGTGACATATAAACAAGTTGTCGGGCTACATAAGCTATGTTAGTGATACTACATCTGCCAGGAACGCAATAGTTGATGATACCGTCAGTCTAGTCAACAGTCTCAACGAATCTAAGATGGACATCAGCCATATCGGGATCTGAATGAGTCGCCGTGCTCAATTCGGGAGCAGCGAGCTATATAAAATCGATTCTATTCCGTCGATGAGCGATACACATTTCAAAATCATCATCTTCACGCTCTCATAAACCTTGTGACAAATCCTTTCCAATTCCATAATCCCCCCCAAAAAATAATCGACAATGCGGACTTACCAACTAGCCCCCTTCCTCCTCGCCCTAAGCAGCTGCCTGGCCTCTCCCGTGGCCGAAACCATCGTCCCAGCTATAGGCAAATGGGCCTTCGTCAATTCCTCCAGCATCGCCCACGCCTCCACCGTCGCGCACCCCCACCGCACCACCACCACCACCACCACCACCACTTCCACCACCATCACAACCATCACCCGGACCGACCACCGCCACCGGCCCCCGCACCACCCGCCGCACCACCACCACCACCACGGGCCGCCCGGAGAGGAGGAGGACGCGGACGATGACGCGACGCTGGCGGCGCGCGGCGGCGACACCGAGAGCGGGGCCTCGGACGGCAGCGCGCCTACCATCCCCACCACGGAGCCCGTCACCACCGCCGCCGACGACCTCCCGCACGGCCAGGGCGACGGCAGCGGGCTGTCCGCGAGCGCGGGGAGCGTGTGGGTGAGCAGCGTGGAGGTTGTCTTGCCGACGGGGCGTTAAGCCAGGTGCTAAGAGCGACGGATAACCCTAGTTTAGAGGGTACGTGTCTAGGTTTAAGCTTCGGGTCGGTTTGTGACTTGGGTTGTTGTTTTTTCCCCCATGGTTCGCTGTGGCTTTGCATGGCTTCCCCTTGGCTCGAGTCATAACGAGGTTCTCGATATGACGCACGGCTCTCTGTGGATGGGCTTAATGGAGATTTCTGGAGTGGCGGCATATCGTGGCGGTTGAATGGGGATGTCGAGACTGATGCATTTCTTTCTTTTCGCTGATATGATTATGATGCTTCTCGCTTTTTCATGGAAAAGGGGGTGATAGGGGGGTAAGCATTGGCAGACAGACCGTCCCATAAAAAATTAGTCGAAACACTCCTTGGGTTACAGTCAGCTTTTAGACCCGACTATACAGCAACAATTTCATTGACACATGGTATGAGTTATCTTTACCGCTCGTAAGAACAAATCGATTTATCGTATAATAAGCCGTCTGATGAGACTCGATATGAGACCTTCTGTCTTCATTTACTAAATGGATGGTGCGTATAAATGCCCGCCCTGGCAGGTTGTCCCCTGAATCAACTACATACTCACATGTGTGTTTCACGAAAGGTTATAAGACGTAGAGTACCTCAGTCTTATTCATTGGTAAGTGAACTTACCTAATACAAAACGTGTGAACACCATCAATTTTCATCGGTATCACGATGACTCTGATTGAAGTGGTGAAAGGACCTCAGATATCGAATATCCAAAGCTCCAAACTAAAAGTCCATTGCCCATCCGTCTGGAACCAGAGTCTAACAACAGCGCCAAACATGCATTATAGATATGCCGTCCTTCCAAAACGGTCTAGTCCAACCGCCTCCCATGCCAGCTTTATGTACGATGCAACTTTTATTCATGTTTCCGTATCCCGAATTCCCTGATTACTCATGCCAGCCCAAAACCTTGCCGGCTTCCAAGACACCGATGATCTCGTCGTTTTCCAGGACCGCCAGAATCGACTCCTCATTGCAACCCGGCTCGCCGTAGTCGGGGGACGCGAAGGATTCTCGGAGCCACTCGGCGGCCTGCGAAATCCTCACGTCGGCGCGGATGCTGATCCACTCGCCCCTCGCCACCAGCAGGTCCGGAATGTAGGATACCTTCCACGCCATATGAGCCGTATCGAGCCTCCTGAGACGCGCCGGGGAGGCGGCCGCGTCGCCGACGCGAGCCCACCCGGACGGCGAGTCGTAGCCCAGCCTGAGCACGTCGGCGCCGCAGGCCTCGGCGCCCGGCCAGACGGGGATCTCGGCGAGGGGGACGGCGAGGTCGCGGAGCTGGCGCGGGCTGTGGAAGGCCTGGCCGATGGCGCCGCCGGGGTGGTTCTTCGCGAACACCGAGGTCACGGTCGGGTGCAGCTCCTGCGACGCCACCACCGCGAGCGCGTCCCCGAGCGCCAGGGACACTGTCGTCGACGTCGTGGGCGCGGACACCCCAAAGGACACCACCTCGGACTCGTGGATGGGCGCCGGGAGCAGTATGGTGCCGGGCCGCCGGCGGATGAGCTCGCAGTCGTCGGGCTGCGTGTGCGAGGTAAGCACGATCACGGGCAGCGTCGGGTCCAGGTGTGGTAGCAGAGCGAGGAGCTCCAGCGTCTTCCCCGAGAAGGTGACGAAGAGGATGGTGTCGTGCTTCCCGATCTTTCCGAGGTCGCCGTGTAGGGCTTCGGTGGGGTGGAGAAAGGTTGCGTGGACTCCGAGGCTGTTGAACGTTGCGACGAGCTTCTTCGCGATGTGTCCCGACTTTCCTACGCCGCAGATGACCAGCTTGCTGCCTCGTTCGCCTTTGTGTCTCGTTATGGCCTCCACCGCGGCATCAAACCCCTGCGTGGCCGTATCGTCATTTTTGTATAGATGAGTAAGGCTCCGGAGAGCGGTCGCTTCAGTATTTAAAACATGGATAGCACCCGAGATTCTCTGCTTGGTAATTGAGTTCGTCTCCAAAGGGTCCTCGAAGTCCTCCTCGTCTAAACAGAGCTCTTCAATGGCGGTGACATTTGGTTCGGTCCCCCTCGGTGTTGATGGAGACGGTGGGGATGGAGGTGGGACCGTAGGTCGTGGCGTCAATCCTAATAGATAGACCTCGCTATTATGGACGGGATGATGTTCAACCATTGTTATATGCCAGAATCCTGTGCCAATAGGCTGCTGCGGAATGAAAGAGATCAGGAATCGCTGAAGATATCAACTGCAGTTCCTTCACCTGTACGCATGAAATCGCTCGATTCGAAGGCTCAAGGGTGCTCATAGCAGAGTACCACAAGAGACAAGCTCAACCGTCCATAGCGATGGCTATAATAAGAGAGATTAGACTGCCTGAGATCCCCTTCAGATTTCGTTCAAGTATAAACTATGAGGTTTAAACTGGTTAGACTTCAAGTAGAGCGTTTCTAGTTATGAAACAGACGGGATGCCCCGCGACCTCCAGGGCCAAGTGGTTTCTTAGACAGAGCTGAGCTGGACTTCTGACGAGAAGTGTACAGAATGAGAAATATCGGTAAGACGACGAAATTCACAAAAAAAGGAGACAGATGGGGAAGTATTTACAAATCAAAAAAGATAGGATAGTCCGAGTGGACCGTAAAAGCCGAAGCTAAGCAAAGGGTAGCTGCTTGCGAGGAGGCCCGATTATCTTGGTTATCTGATGAATCATGACCGAAAGCGGATTGGTACGGGTTAAAGGCCATGCAGCTAGGGAGAACTAAAGCATTGACGTGTAGGCGATCGGATCTTGCGTGCTTCTTCCCCTTACATGCCTTATCCGTTCGTCCCCCTATCCGTTCGGATAGAACCGTGAAGTTTGACATACCTAGGTATATCATCGATGTCTCACACACAGCCGTTTATCTTACTATAAATGCCGATTGCGGCGGACGAGCGGCTTGAGGTCCAGTGATTTTGTCTTCATGTGGGATGACCCGCATAAGATTCCTTCATCTCAACCTTTAGCTGTAGATCCCGAATTACCTAGTTGCCAAAGCTAAGCTGTAGGCAGATAGTATATCTGTGAATATATACCCTATACCAAGATCTATCTAACGCTAGGTAGTAGGTAGTATATGTAGATGCTCTAGCGTGAACAGCAGGGATGTATTGTTGCGGCAGCTTCTAAGTGGTCCCCTTTTATACCTACATAAAGCTAGGTATGTAGGTAGCCTTGAGAATCGTTGACTTGGAATCCAGATACGGATTCAAGCCACGCTGCTTTTAGTCGGGACTTAATCTACTCATCATACAATAGACATCTACACAATTCCGTTGCGTACGGATATCTTGTCACGTAATAAAACCGCTGTCCGCTAAGGGTTTTATGGTGTCCGTTAACTGCTAAAATGCCTATGACTTAACAGTGAACGTCGTATTTTTATGGCTGAGGTCATTTAGAGGCTCTTGAACTATTAAGGAGGAGATGGCACGGGCTTACTGATTTGTCTTCCTCGCTTAAACGCAAGATGACTCAGACGAAACACTAACTGTTCTCAGTTGCATATTGTTCTCGAATGTCAATGTCGAACAAACTGCTGTTGTCAGGAGCTGATTCGTTGACCTTAGACAGATCTAAAGTTGGACGGTTGGCGGTCCTGTCGGGTGCCAGTGTAGTGAGTCTGGGGATTCATGAAGGTACAGGTTCCCGTAAAGGTCCGTTTTCGGTACATAACTGTCTTATACATCTGAGTGATAGGGAGCTAGGTATACCAAGCTTACAGATCTGTACATAGTACCTAATGTAAAAGCAGCAGGATGCATTCCAAGCTGGCCACGCCTTGCATTGAAAGGCTACCTACCATTGGTGTCTCCGGGTTGGAGAACTGAGCCTGACCTCAACGACAATGATGCTTATCCGTAATATCTCTAATAATAAATTGAATCAAGAGCATACCTTTTAAGACATCTAAACCATAGATACTATTTCTTGCGAATCTAGAGGTAGGTTTCAAACCCGCAACCCCTCCAGTGTCTGCAAGTATCCTGCACCTAGACGTAATCGGTATTTAGAAATGCAGATAGATGCAGGCCCCGCGGCAAACACGGAAGAAACATTCCCTCCGTCCCAGCGCTTGTGAAAGTAAGTGAAAGGAATAGGAGAAGTTTTAGTGAGGTGCAACAACACTCCACCAAATATCAATACCACCACACAGCACTACAGCACCACGAGCAAGATATATGTACCCTTCAGTGCCCTACCATTATCTAGGGTAGTGTAGATCCCCCGAAAACGCGGTGTGCCGTACTCGTGATTGAATGCCCAGGTGATTTGCAGAAGCTTATTTTCTCAATCTTGTGAGAGTGTTGGAAGATCTTCAATGGAAGGGATGGGATGATTGGGATGAAAGGGGAGGGGAGAGGTGTTATCGGTGTTATCTGAATAGGTGAGATAAGATAAGGCACGGAATACTTATGTAAGCTAGCACGAACCATCCCGCAAAAAAAGCCAGCGAAAATGTCGTGCTAATCATCCATTTGGTGGAGTTAAATAGCAGCCTAGGTACCGCTAGTGGAACCCCATACTGCCCATAGTCACGCCAGCCACATGATCTGCATCGAAACGTGCACCCGCAACTAAGCACTAAAAGTTTATCAAACAAGCATCGAACGGAAAATGGGAAAATGTGCTGTCCCTCCCAAAAAGCAAACCCAACCAACGCATCCATTTCCGAAGCGCAAGTTTCAACACATTAACCCTTCCTCCCCATGATACCAAAACCGACACCTTTGGAATTGTCGTAAAAGGGACAAAGTAGTCGAAGGACAGGAATACTTCACTCCTTTCCCTTTTTTTTCCTTTTTGAATTTTTATTCTCCTAATTATTCAAACACAAAATTCGAAAGACGATAATGACGCGCCCGATTGTCTACGGCGTCGCCCTCGGTGTCTTTGTCTTTAGTACGTCATTGTTTGTCTCCTTATCGTCCCACCACACGCACCTAGGCAGAAGCACATAAACCCAACGCACAACCCAACCCCTATTCACTTATGTTTATTCGTGAAAAGAGAGTTTGAAAAGAGGATAAATTGTACCTGATAGGAATTATTGATGAAATGTTTTCCTGTTCGAATCACGGACCACACCTGAAAAGATGGCACAAGGCACAAGCAACTATTCCCAATGCGGAGCTACGATTTCCATTCATACGTACTAACGTTTAGCTCTCCCCCCACAACAGCAACGGTCCTGACGATAGTCTCTATCCTGACCCCCCACTGGGTCTCGTACTCGGTCACCGCCGACACGGGCTCGACCTTCACCAAGTACATCGGCCTGCACAAGAGCTGCTCCTCCGTCGACGACCCGTCGTGCCGGCCCTTCCCTAACGACGATGACTGCCGCGACGACCAGTTCTTCTGCACCATGTGGCGCAGCAGCGGCTTCCTCATCTCCTTCGCTACCATCGTCGAGCTGGCCACCCTGATCACCTTCCTCGTCGTCATGGCCGGCGGCAAGTATAAGAGGGAGACCGGCTGGAAGCTGATCGGCTGCTTCTTGCTCGCCGACGCCGCCGTCGAGTTCGCCAGCATGGGCATCGTGGTAAGATTTATGTCCCATGAATATTCTCAAAGTATTTTTTTTAGACTTGTTTCTGACATGGTTGCATTATTATAGGCCTACCTCTTCGACACCGACTCGCAATTCGTCATCCCCGGCTGGTCCCTGGATTGGTCCTGGATTTTGTGCACCGTCAGCGCAACCGTCTCCGTCCTGATCGCGGCAAGTCTAGCCGCCTCCGCCTGGCTGCTACCGCCGGAAGACGACTACGAATATCTAGAGGACCCAATGGACGCCTGAAAAAGAAACGAATTAAAGGCTCAGGATAGCCTAGAGGCGGAATAGATCTGTGATACACGCACGAAAGACGGAACACGACTGGGGGCTTTTCTCGTTTAAAGGACTTCCCCCTACAATCCCTAGGTAGTGAAACCAGAACACCAATTATATTTCGTTCGGTGACGGTCTCGGCTAGGAGATGGTGCGGTGCTGCGTTTTATGGGTATGCAGTATACAGCATGTGGCGTTCTTGCAAAGGTTTTGGTTTTCCTTTTTTTTTTGGGCTGCATCAAGATGCGTGGTCATCGTTTACATTGCATTTGATTCACGGACAGGTTGTCACGATCATGCAGGGGTGAATGAAACTTGAAATAGGTAATTAGGGAATTACGGAAGGGAAGTAGCATTTTTGATCCGTATCAACTTTTTGGCAGTTTGCTATATACCAATCCGATGGTCTTTTTTTATTGTGAAAGGTTGGGTATCCTGTGCGCCGTACCTGTGTGGCACATCTATTATGATTATTATTGGTGAAGGTGAACGCACGCTGTATCTTGTGCTCCAATCAATCATCATCGTCCTCTGACTCCGAATCCGAATCCGAGGCTTCAGACGAGGAGGAACTACTAGAAGATGATTCAACTTCATTCGTCTGCAATTGTCCTCCCCCGTCCTCCAAATCCTCAGACGAGCTGCTGCTGCTGCTACCTGACCCTGAGTCAGAATCTGATCCGCTTTCAGATTCGGAATCGGACTCCGAGCTGGTCTCTTCGTCGACGGCCGCCGTCCGCAACTTTCTCCTCCGCTTGACTCTCTGCTGGGGACCGTCGTTTAACCGAAGGCGCTGGACACCCTCAGCCTCAGCCCTGGCATCTTCGCTCGTAGCACGCTCAGATTGACCAGGGAAAATGCTTCCCTTCTCAGTCGACGTTGTGGTCGTGGTGGTGACTGTAGACCCCGTCTCGGTCTCCTCGCTGTCGGATAGCTCTTCCAGCACGTTCTCGCAGCGCATCCGCTTGACGACCCGACGTTGCATTTCCATGTCAGAGGTCCGGAGCACATAGTCCACTTCCTCGAAACGTCGCTTCCCGGGCGACCTCGACTGGTTCAGAAAGGCGGCGATGACCTCCTGATACTCCTTCTGCTTCCTCTCGGCCATCTCCTTGGTGGAGCCAGGGAAGCCTTCCGATCCCTGCTCCATGTCCTGCGCTCTGGTGCCAGATGCAAGCTCCTTGAGCCTGGTTCTGACGGCCCCTTTCAAGGGACGGATGTACTCGTAGAAGATGTGGATATCAGCCGCTGGGATGGTGGTCTCGTCAGCGAAGACCTGCTCCAGAAGCCTCGTCTGGTGGTTCTTGTTAAATTTCCAGGTGTCCTTAGATGTGTGCCACTGGCGCAGATACGCGAGGGCTGGCTCCAAGTTGACGGGAGCTTGCTTCTTGATTGGTTTTGTGGAAGTAGTGGTAGAAGCTAGGTTGGATTTCTTAGTCGGTGCCGTTTTTTTCGTGTTTGTGGCTTTTGTGCCGTTTGTTGGTGCTGCTGTCACCTCAGACCCGGTATCTTGGGCAGACTGAGCCGCGAAGGAGACAGATTTGGCTTTCTTCGGCGTCTGAGTGGAAGAAAAAAGAGGTTGAGAGACGTCTCGTTTTGCCTTTTTCGCCGAATGGTCTAATGCAGGAACGCCAGAAGATTTTCTCTTAGCATTGGCGTTGACGGGGCCGGTAGGATTTTCCCGACGATGGTTGGGCACCGGCGCAGTGGCGGTACTTGTATGTAGGGTAGCAGCGTTCTTCTGGCTCGGCTCCTCAGATGCAGGTTTAAGCTTGAGACCCAATCGCTTCCATGCCGGAACTCGCTGGGCTGGCGCGTCCCCGGAGGAAAGAATGGAAGACATTGATGAAGATAGACAGATCGGGCAGTGAGCAAGGGCGGGAGACGGCAAATACAGAAATGTACGTTGCTCGAATGTGTGACCACTGCTACTACTACCACGACCACGAGAACCAGCACTAGGACCTAGATGAACCGGTAGATCGAGATGCTAATGTGTGATGCCCACGTGCCTCTGACGTTTCTATCTGGGTTGACCTGTCTCACTCAGTCCTTTACGATAATGGTATAGGTTGTGTGTGGCTGAATTCAAGAATTTGTGCTCTTCTAACATGTAAGACTGGCAATGTAAGTGTACTAGTCTAGGTGATATGTTGGAATTACCGCCAATGAAAATTTCGTGAAGTCTTCTCATTTCACACTTTTCAGTGGAGAATCTGGTTTTGACATGGATTGACCTGATTGACGAATGTGAGATCTTGGAATATTTTGACTTGGGACCTAACACCGTTGAACCTTGGAAGACCTCGAGTGAAAATGTTTATCTTATCAGTATATCATTGCCGATAGATAAAAAAGAAGACCCACTCTTGGATTTGGAAATCTCGGCCTAAGTAATATCCGTAAAACGGGTCCGAGCTTAGGCGGAAAGCTCCAATGTCTGGTAGGTCATAGCTCAAGGTCGCTGCTGCTGTTGTGTTCAAGGCTCCAACCTGGCGCGTCAGAGCTTCAGGGCTAATAACAGGGCTGAACTTCTCATATTCAACCTCACCCAACTCCTTCACTTTATCGACCTTTACTGTAAAAAGGACCACCGCACAATCAAATAATACCTGCTTTTGTATTTGCGTATAGATTCGCATCGCCAACAACAACTAAGACTGCCATCAGCCTCCATCACTAACAATCCTTCACCATGTCGGGAGGTGCGTCTTGTCGTTTCCCCTCCTTCGGTGTAGCTGAATTCCTTGACCTGGACTAATCTCATTCGCTGTAATACAGGTAGCGCGGGTTTCGACCGACATATCACCATCTTCTCCGAACAAGGAAGACTCTACCAAGTTGGTATGTTGACACCGACATTCCCCAGGCCGTCGCTTTCAGCAGTCACAAGCAAACAAGGCTACGTGAGAGGAGATGGAGGCCAATGCAAATGCGACATGGGGGATATCTAGCTGCTGACGACAACTCTCATCCAGAATATGCATTCAAAGCGATTACCGCCGCGAATATAATGTCCATTGGGGTCCGAGGCAAGGATTGCGCCGTGATCCTTTCCCAGAAGAAGGTTCCTGTACGTTATTTCAGCTTTTGCCCAGTTGCGGTGAAGATGAAAACTTGGGACACTAAGGCTAATAGTAATCAATAGGACAAGTTGATCGATCCTTCGTCCGTCTCCCACATCTTCCAAATATCGCCGTCCGTTGGCTGCGTGATGACCGGATCTATCGCGGATGCCCGCGCGTTTGCACAGCGCGCCCAGGGTGAGGCTGCGGAGTTCCGGTACAACTACGGATACGAGATGCCGTGCGATGCATTGGCTAAGAGACTGGCCAACATTAGTCAGGTCTACACTCAGAAGGTAATCAAGCTTCGTCATCGACGGCAAGGCTAGACAATCGCGAAGCTGACCGTTCTTTTGATAGGCGTACATGCGTCCGTACGGTGTGGCGACGACGCTGATATCCTTAGACTCGGAATTCGGTCCGGAACTCTACAAGTGTGACCCAGCAGGATACTACGTCGGTTACAAGGGAACCGCCGCAGGACCGAAGCAGCAGGAGGCGCTCAATCACCTGGAGAAGAAGCTCAAGAACAAGGATCATGCAGAAGGCACATGGGAAGATGTTGTGGAGTTAGCCATTACTACGTTGAGCACGGTTCTCAGCATGGACTTTAAAAAGGGTGAAATTGAGATCGGAATCGTGGGAGGCCCCCGAGGGGACGGTAAGGAGGGGCCAGATCCCTCCTTTAGAACCCTGACGGAGGAGGAGATCGATGAACGATTACAGGCCATCGCCGAGAAAGATTAGCGGGCGAGGCGGTTGCGGCGTAAGGCTGGCTTCTGATCTGGGCAGCTGATTCGCTCTATAATGCTTACCATAGCAACATCATCGTGGAAAACGTGGGTTCGGTGCAATACCCAGTGTCTGTGCGTGTCACTAGTCTTAGATCCTTCACCAAAGGGACATTTGATCTTCATTCCGATCCGTATTCTAACAATGGAAACACAATTCACGTCCAAGCGTAGCCTAAAGTGGCTATAGCTGAAGAGATATGCTTATAATGGCATATGGGTATTCAGGTGGTGGCGAGATGGGCGATCTGGGGGTCATATAGCCCAGCGGTGAATAATTGTCATCAAGAACCACATCGTCCAGTGCAGATGTGACGTATCAGCATCCATGATGCATTTGAATAAGCATGTCAACTAACTAGGTATGTACCCGCATACGGGTATCTCGGTTGCGTGCGCATCTATCTCAACCGGAAGATTGGGTTTTTGAAAATCGCAAGCGCCAGCCACACACGCCTGAGTTACTTCAAAATGTCCCGACCCGTGAGACTGGGTCCTCATGGGAAGTTTGGAGGGGTTTGAGGGTTAGCCAACAGGAACGCGAAGAACGTGGGATGAATAGGAGGTAAAATCTATGATCAACGAGTTCAGGAGCCGGAACAACGATTTTTCTTTTTTCCCTCTTCACTCTTCATTCTTATTTGCTATATTTGATGTATTTTTCCTTCTTTCTCATTTATTTCTGTTTCAACCATTGCGTTCAGTGAAGAAGCGTGTGGGACTTTGTAGATCCACAGTCTGCGCTGTTACAGTACCTAAGGTGTAAAGTTCTTTTTTTCGGCCAACCCTCCTGAAGTGCGAAGCGAACGGAATTTGTACATTCAGCTACGCCCGAAAGGTGGCTGAGGTCCAATGGACAACTCTCATTGGCCACCTACTTTTCACCTAAGTCCGAATAGTCGCACTGCTTTGTTTTCATTCCACCTGAGAACTATACTGCATTAGAGTCTTGGTACCATTCATCGTATATGTGGCGCCGCTGAATTATTTCCCTAGCTACGCCGTCCCAGCCAACACCTAGGCCCTATGAAGAGGCTCTTTCTCGCCTAACCCTACGATGCTTCTCCCCTGGCATTAGCACCCCCCGTGGCTCCGCTACCCCTAGAAGCAAGTGTCCACTAATGGGTCTGTCATATGCCCTACGCAGTACATGCCGACTGACGTTGAGGGTCCCTGCATTGGTATGCAGGTCGTGGCGTCGGTTACTCAGAAGGCTGCTACGTCTGCACGTAACATGTCAGGCGTAGCAGGGGGCTAGGGTCTTCATCCAGACTGACGGGGAAGATCTAAGATGAAAACCTCCAGCTCAGTTAGGATATCCCAGGTTTGAGCTTTCAAACCATGTCCCGCTTAGTGGTCGATAATAATTCCGATTCGGCAAGAGGCAGCGTGAGCGGAGTTGTAGAAGCTGACTATGATATGCTTGAATTTCGTGACTTGGACTCCGAGGGAGGGAACATCAGCGCAAATCTTACTTCTCTTGAATCTCTCTGTATCGTGAGAACTTCGAGCTATCAACTAGTTGTCCGTAACAAGGCGTTCAATTCTACAAAAGCCGAGTGAATTCGCTGCTTCAGATGCCCAATATGAAGCCTCTTCTTCAACACAGTTCACCAGAGTTTCTAGACTCCTGCAGCCTTGCCAACTCCTGTAATTTTCGTTCCTAAATTGAGCTCCTCCTCCTAGCTTATCCTGTTATTACCAGTACACAACATATTAAAACCCCCTTATCGTAATTCGGCGTCGTGCTTCTAAGTTGAACATTCCATCGAAGGACCAGTAACTCAAATACCGCCCCAAAAGAAGGAGAAAACAATGGATGGACGTAAGTACAAACCGTTGGGCTCGCGCCGTGGCTGCCAAAGTCAAATTATAGGAGACGCCTCCTTTTCAAGTTCCTAACAACAAATTTAGTAAACGACTATCGATCGGTGCGGGTCGCCGAAATCCTCGACGACTTTCGAACTCTCCAGTATTATATCGCCGCAGCACCGGTAGATCCGCCAAACAACGATGATTATTACACTGAAGGATGGGCAGCTTTACGCCAATGCGCCATAGACGGTCAACACATTCTCAACTGCGCCGCCGACGTTACAGTACCTTACGCCAGCGGTGGTGAAGCAGAACAGACAAAAGCAGAGTTGAGACAGTACGTTGGAATCCTTCATAAGATGACTAAAAACATATCTCCCATCGAAAGTGAGATGGAAGTCACTGACAGAAGAACAACCTTTTCTACAGGGTCCTCCTAGACGCCTATTCTCGTAGACACGAAGCCCAGAAAATCTACCTCCGCCAGGCAGCGGCACAAAGATGGATCGAGTATCGTGAGAGCGTCCTCCAGGGCCAACGACCGAGCAATGCACACCGACGACAACTGAGAGCGTGTGATGACCAACTACGAGGTGTACGGTAGATCCTTATTTCCCTCCATGACGAATCACTTGCCTACTCCCTGATCCCCCCCATCCTACGATATCTAAGTCTCCTCCACCCTTTCGCGTTCCCACCTGTCTAACACGTAATTTCAGGAACTTGCACGAATCACGGATCAAGCTATCTACCAAGAGCTTCAGACTTCCGACCTGACGATGGGTCGCTGGACGGCCGAAGACCCGACGCTTCGGTTGGTGCAGCGCTGGGTGCGAGCACGCCCTCAGACAGCTTGATCACCATGTCGACACGGAGTATAGTACCTCTTAGAGGCTAGTGGCCTACTACTACCCTCGACTTCGGTATGGGACTACGATGCATAGTAGACGATGAGATAACGTCAAGAAGACATGAGCCTGGTACTATGAAGGGGCCAGCTCCAAGCGGAGGATCTAGACAGGGAAAACTTGGGATCATAACAGCATCGGCGAATCTGCGCCAAAGATACACACGCTCATTATGACGACTATTATAGAAAGTCTACAGACTGGGGTGGGTTATGTCCAGGAGACTGTTGATAGAGAGCATCATCAAGGGGGGAGGGAGGGGGGAAAGACAGCGAGTTTGAAAAGAGGCTGCCGGGTGCAGTATCAGCAAAACGTACATAACCCACCGAAGACCGTACATGGTGCATAGCGTCTGACTTCGGTCAACGATAGTGCCAGTACGAGACGAGAATAGCAATCGCTTTGACATACTACAACTACAACTATTACAACAATATATGGATCTAGTGTATCTACCAAGATCGTTATGCTCGGTGTCTAAGCAGACTTGGATCCACATAGCCCTGTGGAAGCGCCGGGCAATCTGGGTTACCTCCATCTAGCCCCGGAGTTGTCCTGACTGCATCGCTTAGCTCTCTCCCAGGGGGATTTACCGATGTCGTTAAATCAAGTTACACGAGATAGCATCTCAGACTAGGGTTTGCCATGTGGGATTAGACTTGAATAGAGGGCCGCTAACTAACGGGTTAGACGGCCTAGCTCTAGGGACCGTCGACGAGATGACGACGAACGCTATCCACTAGGAGGTCAGGCTAACCCTATGTTCCCCCGTCGCCCTACCGGATGCATCGATTGCCACATGGCGATCCAAGGATTAGAAAAGGCTTTGCCGACGAGATGTATGGCATGTGTTGGACAGGAAGAACCGACTGGTCTAGCCTTGCTATCACGAGCGGCGACGGCGGTGGCGGCGGTACCCACCGATCGAACTGAATTCCTCAAGGAGAAGATTGAACAACGGCCCCCAGCGTTCGGGAGCAAACGAGGACCATCTCTTGATTACTAACCTCTTACTCACCTAGGAATCAACTACCACGTAATACCGAAAAATGAAAATTGTAACGAAGTCAGGGTTTCAGCTAGCAATAAGAAATAAGATTGTGCTTCTATAGCCCTGTTTTGAAGCATCTCGAACGCGAATCGATGGCTGTGAGGGTCAACCAGACTTTTGAGATAAAAAAAGAACCCCCAAAAGATTCATTCATAGGATGAGAATACGATTGATACAACATACCTTCTCTATTAAGAAACATTGAAAAAGGAAAAATAACCCTTAATAATCCATGCTCATCCTCGTGTACTATCATACTACTATGATGTGTATAGTCTATAATAACGGCTTTGTAATTGATAAATGGATAAATGTTGCCCCCCCCCTTGCCCAGCTGAACTAAGGTGTCAAACTATTGGAT
The DNA here is from genome assembly GCA_022578535.1 of Jackrogersella minutella. Taxonomy (NCBI): domain Eukaryota; kingdom Fungi; phylum Ascomycota; class Sordariomycetes; order Xylariales; family Hypoxylaceae; genus Jackrogersella; species Jackrogersella minutella. The sequence continues at coordinate 129,062 of MU388220.1, forward strand.
ATCGAGTTACCAATTACCATTAATCTTTGCTATTTAATCTTGGAGTTTCTTGTCACTTGATCTCGGCCCCCATTTTGATTTTGAATAGATCCATATTATTGGCGCTAGGTACCTAAGTACCGAATAGTCGGACCGGATCCACATAAATCCATAAATCCACTTACCTAACCCCAAGTCCCGAGGTTCCACTTTTAATGTGTCTAGTGGATTTTTTTTTTGTTAGCGACGATGAACCCTCCCAGAGAAAATCTTGATCACTATCACAATTTCATGTGATTGTAAAACGAAACAAAAGAACGAGAGAAAAAAAAACACTAAAATCTAAAATCTAAGAAAAACTTCCCAAGCCACATCTGACAATTCGATCTTCCCAATTTACGTGATTACGCGTCAACCTATACCCAAGCGATCTTGATCTTCATTGATGTCAAGCCGCTAAACTTATAAGCTTGTATCAGTTTCAACTTTCAACCATTCTCTTTCATACCAAGAGAGGTTGAATACCCACTGGTAAGTCCTTGTGATATCTTCCATTCTCCAAACCTGTCATTCGGCCTCTTTTACGTCCAGCAACATGTTGCTTATGATGTACTTTGGATCCACTCGGATGAGAGAGATTGAATGGTTTTCGTCCTGCGGCTCACCTTCTCTTCCGGGCCCTCTCTCTCACGTAATGGTGGATACAGACATCTAGGCATAGACCGCATTCATGCTTGCTCCTAGCCGTATAATTGTCTTCATTTTTCTTGGATCACTGTTCTGAAACACCAATTAGATCACTCGAAGATGGCGGCTTGTAAAGTTTGTGAGCAGCCTCTCACGCTGGAAGTGGATGATGACGACGGCACTGATGAGCCGCAGTTCGTCCCTGACGATCTGGAAGTCTCTTGCGGCTGCCATTATCATTGGCAATGTCTCCTTGACCAAGCCGCGGAATTGGCCGTCTCACTTAAGTGTCCTTCATGTGATGCAGAACTTGCCACGAACGTAGCGGGATCATCAGCCACCAACACATTCCTCCAATCAGTTCCCGGGACGACGATCCTGGCGAGATATACCAACGAAGGTGGTGTCCAAGAGAACTACGATATTCTCCCTGCCATCATCGAGGAAGCTTATCTAGAAGCAAATCCCGAGGCGCGCCCTGCTCGTGCCTATCACGTTATGTGTAGCGAAGGCGACGTGAGTGGCATAATAGAGCTCCTGCGCGATGCCGAACAAGGAGAAGGAGATGAGCCTTTGATGGACTCTGCGCAACTCATTCGTTACCAGGACCCGCTAGGGGATTCGAAAAGTGGTTTGCACCTAGCAGTGGAAAAGGGGCAAGAGGAAGTCATTTGGCTGCTACTATGGCTAGCATCTACCCTGCCTTCAGGGGCATTCTCGGAGCCGGCAGTGCGTGCGGCGCATGAGGTGGGAATCCAGCGGCCTAGCACGTTGGCTTCGGAGGATATCCGATCACTCAGGGATAACCAAGGCCGGACGGCGGAGGCGGTCGCGGCGCAGATGGGAGGATTCTGGACGGCCATAGTGCAGTCCGGTGCTTTACATCCCGAGAACTAAAACTCTACCTTTCTCGAAGATAACGATCAATACCCTACCGGCTTCAGTTATTGCATAGCTTGAGTTCTACACATATATCCGAGGGGTACTCTTCTGGGCCGTCAATCAATTCTGGACGGATTGAACCGTGACAGTCATCATGCAGGTGCTTCTGCAGCGCTGATCTGATGAAACATGCTTAATTCTCACCTACCCCTCATAAAAATCTCCGTCTCCCATGCAATGCATGTCACCGATCTTCATAACGACATGCGTGATCGCCAACGTCTTGGTCGAAGGAATCTGACAATCGCAATGTGACCAGTCACGTCGCGCAATCCGTGAATCTTGTTACCAAGACCAGCTCGTCGCGAAAGCTGTCACAGTAAGTTCGGTCGACCTCGGCACAAGTTGCTGTAAAATAAGACGAATCCTATGATGCTACCCAACCGTCGATAAGTGCTTGCATATACAGGTAGCTTGTACGTGCGATCTTGAAGACTACAGCGGCCATATACGCCTATATACATTACGTCCATGGGTAGCACGAAGCTGTTCCGACCCCTCATGTTGCATGCACCATCGATGATAATCAGATCATCACTTCTCTCGGCATACAGAGTGCATTTGCATTCCTGCAATGCAGGATTGCCACCTCCTCAAGACGCTATCTGCGGTGCGTACATAAGCAAAGTCCCAGACCTGGTATGCGTAACACGTGCAGCTGGGTAGGAATCGTGGCTGCGGCAAGCTACGAGACCCCTGGGAAGCAGCCCGCCACACGAAACGAAACGAAAGGGTTCACGCAGGAGAAAGCACAATACCTAGGTAGCCAGCCAAAACGCCGCTGTCCAGTAGCAGCCGCAGCTCCGGTTTTGGCCGCCGCCGCCTCCTCCCCATTCTTCGCCGCGCTCCTGCATCAGGGGGGGATTCGACGGTTAAGAATCGCACAGCTTTGAGGAAGACTCCTTGGCTTGCTTATTAATTATTTTTTTCCCCTCGATCTAACTGGAGACAGGTGGTGGCTAATCTTTACTCTTGCATATTTCTAGCGGGGTGGGATATAGCGTTTCTTGTTACCTGCGAGGGAAATCTCGGGTCTTTTGTGCGGTTACACTACATATCTCGACGACGAGATCGGTGACGATGACGACACGGATGGAACGACACGGGGTCTTGGGTCTGGCCTCAACGAGACGGTGGCGTATGTATGTAGGGACTTCTTCTCCTCGGCGGTGGATAGTGGTACTTGCTGCTCTGCCGGTTCCCTACGTAGGTACATGCACATACATGTGCCAAGGTCGTGATATACAACGGCGCGAGACTTAGATGCGTCGGGCCTGGCAAAAAAAAAAAATTTGCTTCGAATTATCGTGTTCACTTGGCCTCCGCCTCTTTAATTTTCTTTGGAAAATTGATTAATTGTGTCCTTAGGTAAGTTCCGAGTGACAATCAAACCTCATACCAATGCTAAGCCCCCCCATGTCTCAAACATTCAGATTGAGGATATGAAGCTGATGAGGGGACCGACTAGCAGCCAACGATCGACACGGAGATAGCCTAGCGTATATCTACCACCACACCCTGAAGATCTCTTGGCCTTCTTCGTATCAGCTTTTTTTTTTTTCCCTCTAGCCTTCCTCTGATCTATACTTTCGTGCCTTGGGTTTTGAGTCAGAAGCCGGTGTGTCTTGGATTCCATAGGTGGGCCGTCGAGACAGCCGGCGGGAGTATGCGCTCCGCTGTGAAACGGATAGTCCGCCGCAAAACCCGCCACTTAGATAATATTTTTTTTTTTTTCAAATAAGACTTACTCTGCTCGAAAGGATGGGCGTTCGTTGCGTTTCTTGTGCGAGCTCACCTACATATCTTTCGAACTCGGCCTAGACCGTGCCGGGGGTCTTTGGCGGCGGCGGCGACGTCCTACGTAGCAGGCAGAGGACACCTAAGGTATGAGTCGAATTGAGGGAGGATTTTTCCATCTCCCTCCCAAAGCTCGAAAATGATGGGATGAAGTTGAAAGAGAGTCAGATGGGCTCCTCCCGAAACAAATAGCGTGCTGCAATACCACTTCACTCTCGGTATTTGTAGGGCGAGGTCGAAAAATATCTCAAGCGGGCAATGATTCACTGCTTTGGTCTTGGTGCCTAGGTGGATATCGCCGGAAGGATTTTGTCTCTCTCTCTGGGGAGCATTGGCGTAGCGGAACGGGTAGGCCTTCATCTGGGCCAGGACTAGGTCCGGGCCAGTAAGCAGAAGCCCTGCGCGGGAAAGATCTCGACGGGTAGGTTAGGCTAGGCAATGTACCTACATTAGTTATGCAAACGGGTGCCAGAAGGATTCGCGATGTACCGAAAACATATTGTAATAAGTGGGCGTTGCTGCAAGACGAATCCTACGAGCTAGTTAGTTCTGAGAGGACGGCACTTTCAGCGTGTCGAAGGATTTGTTTGCGGCGTCTGATAAGCTTTGTTGGGTCGCGCGGGAAGGATCGGTTTCGTTTCTCTAGCTCAACGGCTTTGGGGAAGCTCGAGGGGGGAAATGTCTGGGGTTGGGATAGGGCTGTGGAGGCTGTGTATTGGGGGTCGGGATGATGGAGGATTGAAATGAGTAAGTCTTGAGCTCGTATGTCACTGGTGGCTTGCAGGAGAGAGATAAAATTGTAGTAAACGGTAGTAGTTTGTATTGTGATGAGTATTCCTCAAGGCAACATCGTAGATGTAGGCTTCTAGTGTTACAAGATCGGGCTATATTCGTAGACGGATCATATCCCGCCTCTAGCTCTCGAACCCTTAGCAATCTAGACCCAGCTGCCGGTTCAGTCTTCGGGACTATATTGCACTCCCTTCTATCTCCATAAAGCACATCCTCCTATTCCTACACGCGCGACCCATGCAATCTCAAGCCGATGAACCCCCCCTTTATGCCCGGACGAGACGAAGAAAATACACTAGTAATCCATTCCTTTTCAACCTCGATGACGTGCTGAACGGTACCTAGCGCACTGGGTATAGAGGTGGCCGTTTATGTCAAAGACATGGTGATGATAAGAATGATAAACCTGAAGACGACCCGGACGCCTCCGACATAGAAAATAAATTGACGCAACTTCTAGTTCGTAATGTAATAATATGAAACAGTGAAAGCAAAATAATAGGAAATAAACAATAAGAATATAGTAAGGAATGTATATAGGTATTGTAAAATAAAAGGAACGCTGGTTATCCGCAATCGTAAATGCTAATTGGTCCTGAAGGAATGGCAAGAAGGGTATATAATGCGAATGCTGTCGATCGTTGTAGGCCGGCCGTTGAATCGTCGATCATGATTGGGTCATAAATAAAATGAACGTGGTAAGGCGTTAAATAGTTTAAAAAAATAATAAGGAATGAAAAAGTGCAGGATGTCAATGATGACAATGCATGATGCTAAGAAGAAAGTAGTAATATTTTAGGTAGACGAGGGCGTTCCTGTACGCTCCGGCTGGAAAACGGCGGCTGTTAAGAAAACGTCACCTAACGGCGAGTTCTTGACCGGTGGTGTGGGCGCGGGAGGTGAGATGGGAGGCGTCTTGTTGCAGTTCGCAGGGCCGCCGCAAATGATGTCGTGGCTGTGGGCGCGGTGTAGAACTCTCTGCTGCTCTTCTGTGTGATGGTGGCATGGAATTTCAGGGCTGGTAACGCCACCGTTTAATTTGGTGAATTCGCTTTCGACATCTGCTAGGAGGGCGTAAACATCGCTGTCGGCGTAAATGCGGATGCTTTCCATCCTCTGAAGAGTAGAGGCTGTGCTCTTGCGGTTGGGGGCAGTTGGAGTATCTTCAATCTCTTCGGCTGGTAGCTCTGGAATCACCGAGGGAACTCTGGCGACAACACGTTGTGGCGACGAGGACGGTGATGGGGACGGTGACGGGGATGGAGACTGAGCTGGGGAATGAGATGGCGAATGAGATGGAGATTGGGACGGGGTAGGGGTGCCGTTCTTAGTTGGGCTCCGGGGTGGCGTCGAGATATCAGATGCTCCATTGGGAAGCTTTACTCCCATGGCTTGCTGAAGGATCTCGCTTGTGCCAGAGGTGTCTCTAACTATCGAAAGGGTAGAGGCGGCGGCGACATGCTCAAGAAGCTTTTGTCTGACACGGGTGCGTCGATTCTCGGCGTGTTCAAGCTTGCTGACCCAGTCATCAATCGAGGCGTCGAGCTCTGCTAGAGTTTCCTCCTGCTTTAGCATCGACTCGTAGCTAAATTTAGCAACACGAGGCGACCGCAGATATTGACAAATGCGGCTATGAAGGTTTCGGCGTCCGGCGCGTAGAGAAGTATAGGTGCGACGAAGATACTCAGTTCGTTCGTCAAGATGGCGAAGCTCCTACAAATGGTTAGATGAATAATGGATAATGTCAAGCGAAAGGGGCTTACCTTTGAGAGGCTTTCGACATCGTCCTTCTTGAGGACCTCGAATCTCAAAACCTGGCCGAGAGCTTGCTTCTGTAAGTAAGCAACTTCGGACGCATCGAGCGTCTTCACTGCTTCGGTAGACTTCCATCCTTGAGGTAAGGTCTCAAACGCTCTACGTTCGGTGCTAATGCTCCTCTTGGATGTGCTTCGCATGCGGGTGCTACCGATCGGTGTACCGTCGCATCGCTTTCGCGGGCGCCCGCGATCCATGATGCTTCCGGAATCGGATTGACCACGTTTATGATGTGACTGCATCTCGGAATCAGCCCTCGGGGTCGCCATGGAATCGAGGCTTTGCCGCGAGGTGGGCACAGGCGTCATTGAATGTATCCTTTCCCAAGGTCTTGGGGAGCATCGGCATTCTGCGGGTGCTGATATCGGCGTCGGGAGCGTCGAGCTGGTCATGTTAGTGGTCGCCGACATGGGAGTCATGGTCGAAATCGAGGTCGACGCAGGCGTGTATGGAGTGCGGGTTTTCGGCGAGTCGTCAGTCCGAGCTGACTTGATTGCTGACTCTGGCTCCTTATCCTTACTTCGTAGGCGGCCCATCGAGATTTGCCGAGCGAGTCTTGGGATCGTACCGCTCTGCGTAGGTATTGTTAAAGGCGTCAGATCCTTAGGAGACAGCGGCTGCTTTAGTGGTGAACCAGTAATTTTCTGCGTGTTCTGCGTGTCGTCGGAAGGAGCAGATGGTTCTAAGACCTCCTCGATGTCTTCTTTTAAGGTGGTCGCTAACTCCACGACATGGCGTTGACGCCAGGAGTTGACGGGAGTGCTAATGGATCGTTCATGCAACGCAGGCCGGCCTGGAATCGTTGCTACGAGTGATTAGTGCTTAGTGAACGTTTAGAGCATTATTTTTACTCACGAGAATCCATTGGGTTCTCCTGTACTGTCGTCATAGGACAACCCAAGTCTGGTACGCTGACCTTCCTCCTCCTCGTTAGGTTGTGCTCCTTGATCCTCATCCGTAGACCGTTCGTTATGGAAGACTTTTCCGTCTGTCCCATGGCCATCGCGAAGGCTTGCTCGGGGTCCAATTGCTTTCCACTGGTAACCGGCGGAAGCTGTTTCTCCTTAGGAAATAGCTGGTACTTCCGAGTCTCCGCGTTCTGCATCCTCCAGGCGTATGGCTTCTTCTCCTCAGTTGAGCTTACAGAAGACAACTGTAGGGTGATATTAGTTAGTTGGGTCATCTGATAGCGTCACGTAGAGCCAAGAAGGTAGAGTTCATACCGAGTCAGTAGAGGTTTGAGCGGAGAAGACATTGACTATATAATTTCTGAGGCTACTGCTTTCAGCATCACTGTCGACCATGCAGGAAGCTATATGGGCCATTGGGCCTGTAACGGGGGTCCCCAGGTAAATCACAAACCACGCTAAATAGTTATTATAAGCAAGGAAGTGAAATAAACTTCTCTCTCATGCGGATGAAAGGTAGGCCAAGGTGGTGGGCGGGGCTCATATATTTGTACAGTACAGTGAAACAAAAACCGGGTGTGTTGAGGACCCCGAAGAAATATATATGTAATATATGCAAACACTCAAGAGACAGGCCTGCCTTTTCATAGCGATAGGCATATGTAATAGAGAAACGGGGAGGGAAAAGGAAACAAGACATGCATGTCCTTAATACGAAGAGTATAATCGGTACCAAGCTCTTTGGCCTGTATCCTATGGGAGAAGCCAATAAGGGGAATTTTCAGACCAAATGCGCCAGGGGAGTTGAGATGCAACCTCCACTCAGGAAGCGAGACATGATACTGCTTGGTGGTGGTTGTGGTTGTGGTAGTGGAAGTGGCTGCTCTGCTGCAGCATGCATTTTCTCATTCCCCATTCCCATACAAGTTGCAGTATGTATGTATGTACATCTGCACCTGAGTAGGCGAGGATGATGGTACATACAATACATACATGCATACAGTCATGACCCAGGCAGCGTTTCAATTCAACGTCGGTTGATGAAGGCATCCCGCACTATGTACTGTAAGGATCGGAGTAAGATACGGAAAAGGGTTTAGACACATCGAGAAAACAGTTTTGGTGGAGGTCCAGAATGCTGCCTCGACAAGGAAGTTGAAACCGCTTAAGCCCTTAACAGGGGTTATTGTAGCTTCGAGTTCGGTTGGGTGGGTAGAGAGCTTTGACCTTTGGGCACGCAGGGGTAACCCATGACCGCACTACATTATCTTCAAAAACCATGGTCGGGAACAAGGATGTAGCAAGTTTATTATAGAGATGCTAGTTAATAGCTGAAGCTTCTCAACATTGCTTAATTGAAACCAAGGGGCATCTGGGAACTTTTCTCTTACACTGCTTCGGAAGACGACCTCGACCAGCTTAACTTCACTGTATTGTCGCCATGGGGTCCCCTAAAGAAGAAAATATGTACAAGGGGGATAGATATACCGGAGCATATCTTGGATAACTATGGAGGTGCCAAAAATATCTATGCAGGACCTCAGACTGATAACCCTGATAGGTAATCTGTTCACTTTGGATGCCCAGGTAGCCCATTGAGGTCATATGGATCCGGCTGCCTGGGCCTGCGAACGTAGAAGAGAAGTTACGTCACATAGTTAACTTCAATAACTCTTTGCCGAGAAGCTGAAAGCATAAAGCATTTAAGAATACCTTAAACTTATTAGATAATGATCACATAGTAAGTCGTATGTGATTTAGATAGCCTTGATAATAAGAATAATACTATGATAGTCGAATTGCATTTGTATATTATAGAATACTTAAATATGTTGGTACTTGGTAGTCATAAGCTCCTGAATTTTAGAGGTAATCGAAGCGAGGAGATGTGATGGCAATGGCAAGTTCCGAGGATGTTGGAGGAACGGAAACCGTTAAGTGCATATTTTATAGCCACATATATGTATCTACCTTAGATAAATATAAATAAAAAGGTTGTGGGTTCCTATCGCATACTACCCCAAAGGCGGAGGAGTCGAAACACAGATGCATACATACATACCTATACCATATCATATATATACTCCGACAAGTATATAGATTGATCTGCGGAGACGGTAACATCGCAACTGCAGAAGTCGGGGAACCTACTCATATCTCTTCTGACCGGCTTGACTATTATAGGATACCTATGCTGGCGCCTATGCAGCTTTAAATATCGCTATGACAATTTGCTGGTGAACTACCTTGAGCTGATTGAGCTATTATAAGTCGGATGTGAACCCACGGCCGGGCACCAGTACGTGCTGAAGATCCAAGCACAGACGAGTCCATCGTCGACACCTGGAGATAAACTCATTCGAGTAATTTTTTACTTAAGCGATCCAGTTGTTTTGCCGCCAAGGATATTCCAACTTGGGCCTCGACTTGATCACCCATGAGGGATGCTTCATCTAGATGTGCGAAGATAACTCATGTACGTGATCAAGACGGAATGCACGACAGCCGTAGCGAGCGTAACGCCATGTACTCCATATCGCGTACCAAGATTAGGTAACGAGTTATACCTTGGATGCCGTCTTTCTAGGAAGCTTCTTTTGCTGCCGGCAGAATTGTGGGATGAGAGGATTGTGCGTTGCATATTCGCCACATCGTCATCGAATAATAGGTATATTATAAGTCAACGATCATGAATAGCAAAGTTACATGCGGCCGGTTTAGAAATATATCGTGTTTTAGTATGGTGATGAAAGATATCTGGTTACAGAGTATGGCTTTGTGATCGTCGACCTTTAAGAATCAAACCCTTCGAAGGCAGTAGTGTGGCATTAACGTTTTAATCTTTACCAAAGCAATATATCAAAGTTCCGAGCCGTTTCTCTTAGATTGACACACAAGTTGATTGGGGAAAGACAAAAATAATTCTAGAACTAAGTGGCTGTCGTAAATAGATCTAGTGGTTGAGTGATGTATGCAGAAACTTCAATGTCGACTTAAAGTCTCCGATAGATAAAAGGTTACATATCATTACAACATAAGTAAAAAAGTTGACGATCTAGTTCCAGTATACATGTTACTGTGGGCGTTTTATATATCGCGTGACTCGGAAAATGCATAAAGCGACTTGTAGAGGACCTGAGCTTGATACTAAAAGCAGTGATACCCCTCTGTACGAACAGACATCATCGAGGGGCAAAAACCTCAATATCTTCAAGGCAAGCAAGGGTCTGTACCATTTTGAGGTTTACCTAAGTGCATAATAGAATTAATGAATTTAACGAGGGTTTCCTCGAAGGATGAATCAAATTCAATATCCGAGTTGAAGGATGGGAAAAGTGGTCGTCTGTGCTCCGGTGTCAGTGCGTAACAACGCGGATGTGACTTGGTGCGGTAAAGTTATAACCGAACCTGGAAAGGGAATAGGTTCAGTATGGTGCATTATCAAGCTTGACCTTGACCTTGTAGCTGCGATAAGTCTCGCCTCTTCTGGGAGACTATCCGCCACCTCTAATACAAATCCAGTCAAGTCGTGGCAACTACTTAGAAAGTCTTCCGTCAACTTCATGCGTCCTTAGTCATAGCCTCAACCGCCATCGTGATGGAGGCAAGCTGAGATTGTTCTTTGAAGTTCCACTTACACCTTTGACGCTGACAGAAATCTACTGTAAGTACCTCAATCAACCAGAAAACCAGGGGTTGTTTCTTACATACTTAGGTACATCAAGTGGGGAGGACGAGTTACATCTCTCACAGTCAGTCCTCTTTTCAGACACAATTCCGTTGTTACTTGACAGCCAGCGTGGGGCCTAGACATTACTTGAGTCCTGAAGCAACTGGCATATTGCTTGGCGTGCAGTGATTTACGAAACGGAAGCGCAATATGTTTATCTTTAGATGATCGACGTTTTCTTCTTTCCAGTGTTCTCTCATCAGTGGCACAAGCTGACAGGCTATGAATCATGATGCCTACGAAGCAGACGAAGTTGAGTTGAGTCCTATTTTGGAGTTCACTAAGAGACGACTTCTTAACATCTAGTCTAGAAAAGATTGAGACATCTTGTGCTCCAACTAAAGACAGTTCGCAACGTCATCCGAACTCGCCTAGCATGAAAAGATCGGGGGATCAATTGCTATCCGCGCAGCCGCGTTTCAAATCGAGAATCTCATGTCATCCCGAAACGATCAACTGCCGGACAAAAAAAAACGTGGCGATGGCTGCGATGGTAAGAATACCTCCTATGATCTATCTCGTCCTTAAAGAGATCTGCATTCGAGCATCGGAAAGGGGGCGCTAGGACCAAATATGCTTCGCAGCTCAAGATGGACTAGCACTGTTTGAAAGCCAGGCGGAGTCGTTCCGTATCTTCAATTAAATGTACAACATCTTTAGTGTTCCCGCTGTTTTTTCTCTCACTCGGGCGGGAAGTGAACGGTGCAGAATGTGGCCCCCAAACATCATATTTCTAATACAACGTCCTTCCACTCCGCAAGCTGAATAAGAAGGCAATACAATACACTTCTCAAACTTGTAGGATCAATGTTCGATGGATTACAAGTTAAGCAGCCAAATAATTACAGATGTTTTAAGTTGTGAGGTCTTAATTCGAATTATATGATCACCCTTCCCGTCTGCCATGGGCCTGGAGCAAAGCGATCTGACCGATCATCCCCAAGGGATCTAGCCGTTAAAATGCTGCGATATAGGCAGGGGAAATCCTAGTTAGCCTTTTCCCGTTCATGGCGACAGTCAGGGTCTCCAGGGGTCCTCAGGCACGGAGCCAGTCGGCACAAAACCAGACTCTGCTGTGGAACTCGAAAGAACTCGAGGAGCACTTCTCTGCTCCGCCACCACCTCTGAAATAATGTGTAATACTGTGTGTCATAAACCACGAGAATTATCGCTTTAGATCTAATGAACACTACTATGTATGCAGTGTATGCAACTACGCCTTAAACTACCTACGTACGCAGCATATGTTATTAAACTCGTGACGTTTCGAAACACCTTAAAATAATTCGATATTATCAGGTCTATTTTAGATCACAATTATGCCCATCATCATTATGACGTTACACGGTAGTAACAATAATGGTTACCCTTTGACCTTTTAGCTTGCAGGTAAATATGGCTCCGCCGTGGCGCCGCCAGGTAACAGGCCTAGGAAGCTGCAGGATACGATTTCCAGCGTAGTTTTAACGCAATTAGGGCACGCGGGCATACAGGGTTAAGTCTGAATAGTAACATATCAGGTGACATATAAGATAATCTTGGTCGATCTCAACATATATATGCGCTCGGACGCTGGTTGGCGAGGGTTGATATACATACATTTACTCGAAAGGTAGCCAAATTTTTCTTGCCAACCGTTGACACCCCTTTTACAAGAAGCCCGACCTTCTGGGCTCTTCTTGGAGTGTATTAGTCATAAATGAGGTTGAGCGTGGACCCAACCGTCTCTTGACGTAACTAATCATTACGCTGAAGAGTTTGAGAGAGCCAGATTAACATAGGCACGATTATTCCAAGAGTAAGATACCATCGAGGTTTGAAAATACAGACTCAACCTAACCATTATGAAGATTCGGTCTATGTTGGCTCCGCATTCACTGCTAGCCCTGCTTGAGGCCGACGGCGAGTTCGACATTGATTCGGCCGTTAGCATTCTTTATTCTACAGATTCAAGTTTTATCATTTTAAACATAGAGAAGTTGTTGGTTCTGAAACTACTCTTCCGATCAGGTGAAGTAGCTCAGCATGGGCTAAAGAGTCTTGTCAGTTCTGGTTAGAACGCCACCACTTCAGGTGATGCCTTTACCCTTTTAGACACGAGCAAGCTCGTGATAGACATCACTTATGGCATTCTGGCATAATATCAAACAGTTAAGCTTCCTCCTAAAAGCTGATATCAATCTAGATATGCAAACTACGGAGGTTGCTGTCAAAATATGTAAGCTAATTGCCAGGGCGTCCCGACTTTCCTCTTCAAAGGGATCGCTCCTAACCGGATCGAGGTTCAAGTCCGTAGCCTTGAACACCAGATCGTCGTGATTTCGGCCTAGGAACAGGTCCTGGGTGGTCTCATTCCCCACGTATCGAATATTGACTAGCACATGGCAGTGTGGCAGGGCTATTTAGTCGGACTTCATCTCCGTCCTCAGGACTAACCTCACCAATGCCTCACCTTATGACACGAAAAGCTTCTATGGACTAGAAACCAGGCTAGAAGACTTCTGAGACAGTTAATTCCAGCTGGATGCTCAAATGTCAAATTTGTCATATCTGTCATATCTGTCATATTTAGGGGCGAACGTAATGTTTCCGAGGAGAATTATTATTGCTTTGATGATAACGGTGTTAGTGCCATCAATTATACCACTTGATATCCAAAGATATGAATTGTATGCAGGTTGATTCCTTCGCGCGTCCTTTCTTTACCAACAACGACGCTTACTGCGTAGTAGGTATTGGGGTAATTGCTGTGCCGGGTAGATCCCTAGACCTCCCCCGCGTTGTCCATGGTCTAGAGTTCCAGCGGCCTCCTTTTGTAGGTAAAGCCTAAAAGTAAATTTGGGATAATCAGTATGATCGTACAAGGTAGGTATGAATCTCACATATCTCACATGACCTAATAATGAAAGGCGGAGATTTCCCAATTGCTGGGTTGGGTGAAGAATTGTGGTAGATTATAGATATAATAATAATTACGCATGACGCATAATGCATGATAATGCACTCGAAGCCTGGTGGTAGTCTTATGTATATGGGATTCACCCCTCATTTCATGTCAAGAAGGGAGCTGGAAGGCATCTCATGTTTCGAACTGGTGTTCGTAGAGCCGCAAAGAACAAAACAGCGGCAGATCGATGTGGAAATGTTCGATTCATTGACGAAACTTAATATCCGACGTTAAGCATGAGCCATACCCGTCAATTTGGATAACCAAAGTTGGGGTTCCCAAGGTAAGCAGCTTTTAGCTTCAGACTCCGGCAATTTCAATGTTCCATCGCTCATCAGAAAACAGAGCCGCTTGCGGGAAGTGTGAAATACGCAGTACAATGAATGCACTAAATTGTACAGTTAAATCCATGCATGACTACCACATTATGATGAGGTCTGAGAGCGTTGTCTTTGGCCAACTTGGGCTGCTTAGGCTACTGAGGACAATTGCTGAGCAGAGTGCACTTTGCCAAGAAGCCATCACGAAGAACTGTGTTCGCTGTGCCATGCCAAGCTTCGAAGCACCCCTGATACTTTAAAATAACAAATCCTTACCTAACCTAGCGACGACTCGCATGGTCACAGTGACAGTCAACCAGTGATGGGCACTTACAATCACCGAAGCAGCGCCGTTGCTTATTCTCACCAACTTCACCGTCATCAATCCTTCAGTGGAGGGCTGAATGGAGGGGTTTGACGCACGTGGTGAGAAGTTCTTAAGTGTTTCCCAGGACATGGTCCCTACGATAGATGCCAGAAACATTCCATCCATCATTGCTATCCCACTCTCGCGTTTTTCCCATCGGATCTGGATGTTGCGGTTTCGGAATACCCGCTCAAAGCTTTTAAAATCATCAACGCAACACAATCCATGACGCGCCATGCTCTTGACCTTGGATCACCAAGCCCTATGAGCCACAATAATCTTGAGATAAGTTAGCACTGCCATATTTCATATTTACACTATTACGTACGCTCGTTAGAAATTCCACTCTTACATAGTAAGGCCGCGAAGTTGGAGACGACGATTCGTTCCTACATCTCATACACTTTAAAGACCCCTAGGAGGCTTTCATCCCATCTTTTCCAGGAAATGGGATCATCATCCTGCATCCGGAACAGGACGAAAGAGGAAAAAGTTTGTTATCCAGCAAGCTGTTTCAGGGCGGAAAGTTGTTTTGCATGGATGTGATGCAGGTCGCAACAGGACTAGCCATAACCGAAGCCGTACCTGGACGAAAGAATCGTTTCAGCCTGCTTACCTACCTACTTAGTTAAGTAAGTTGGCACGCAATGCTAGTTAGCTATCTTGATGTCCATGTCTCTCTTCGTGGTGATTGGTTATCATGGTATATTCTTCGCTTCGATTACTTTTTGTTGCTCGCTACGATGTGGACGCTCTTTTGAGAATGGGATAACTTTTGAGGTTTTACAATTGCGATCCCAAAATAACTATCAGGTAAGATTATAGGTATGCATATATGTTATTATATATACCTTAGGTAGGTAGATACGTCATATGTACTCCATATGTGCATATATGATATGTAGAATATGATTTATTTAGCTTCTGAATAGATTCATGTCGTGTAGGTATGATTAAGAAGATTTAATCTTTTAGGTGAATACGCTCCGTTGAATTTTTATAGGCTTTAAGCGGCTTGCTTCGGGATTGAAATGATGCTTTTTAAAAAAAAAATCAGTGGGACAAACGGTGTCAATCCCCGCAAAATTGCATCTTCTCAATGGGTTGCGAACCACTGAACCACCGAAGAAATGGCTGCAGCTTAATTCGGCAGGAGGCTGACAGGTATCACTGGTTCGATGCGAGAACCGAATAGCTTCGTGAGGGGCAGTCTTCTATTCAGAAGCATCAGGCTCACCATCCGCAAGCTTAATCCATCGTCTTCACCAGTGCACCTCCATTTTCGACATTTCGGCCTTACCACCAAAAGAACCATGGCGCCTCGCGATCCTAACACCTTAGCCAATTATGGCGAATGGGGCACTAAGCACACAACCGTTAACTTCAAGGTTAACTTTGAGAAGCAACGCTTAGAAGGCTCCGTTATCCTGGAGTTGGAGTCATTGACAAACAAGGAGAGTAGTGAGATCGTCCTCGACACAAATCAACTCAACATCTCATCGGTCAAACTCGACTCGACCGAATCGAAATGGGCAGTGAAGGATTATGTTGAACCATACGGGGCACCACTTCATGTTTCAGTCCCGAACGGAGTCGCTCAGGGTGAAGTCGTCAAGTTGAACATCGCTCTAGAGACCACCGACCGTTGCGTCGGCTTGCAATGGATGACACCGGCTCAAACTGGTAACAAGAAGCACCCATTCTGCTACTCACAATGTCAAGCCATTCTTGCCCGCTCAATCTTTCCGTGTCAGGACACTCCGGATGTAAAATCAACATTCACTTTCAATATCACCTCGCCTCTGCCTGTAGTTGCCAGCGGAGTTCCTGTTCCCTCGGATCAAAAGGGAGATGGTGATAAATTGTTTCGTTTCGAGCAAAAAGTCCCTATTCCTTCCTACCTGTTCGCATTAGCTTCAGGAGACCTTGCAACCGCGCGAATTGGCAAACGCTCCGTGGTCGCAACGGGGCCGGAGGCTATCGAAGGTGCAAAATGGGAACTGGAGGCCGATATGGATAGGTTCCTCGAAGTGGCCGAAAAGCTGATCTTTGATTATCGGTGGGGGGAGTATAACGTATTAGTGCTTCCTCCGAGTTTCGCATACGGGGGTAAGTCCCCTAGCAGCTTCTAAATGTGGTTATGAGCCCCGTTGACTCACAGTTGCAGGAATGGAAAACCCGATCTTCACTTTTGCTACACCTACTATCATCAGCGGGGACCGCCAAAATGTCGATGTGATTGCACATGAACTTAGTCATAGCTGGAGCGGAAATCTCGTGGGCTGCGCATCATGGGAACACTTGTAAGTATAATCGCCAAATGGACTTTTGTAAAGGGGGCTAAGTGTTTTAAAGCTGGCTCAACGAAGGATGGACCACCTATCTCGAGCGCCGCATCGGCGCTGCCATTCACGGAGAACCCCAGTTTGACTTCTCGGCCATTATAGGCTGGAAGGCACTTGGTATGTGTAATCAGTATCTCTCTTCTATGTGGTACTAACGAGGTTACAGAGGATTCGGTCTCGGTATTGGGAGCTGACCACGAGTTCACTAAGCTCATCATAAACCACAAAGGGGTTGACCCCGAGGATGCCTTTAGCACAGTTCCCTACGAGAAGGGCTTCCACTTCCTATGGTACCTCGAGCGACTGGTTGGGCGAGAACATTTTGACAAGTTCATCCCGCACTACTTCACGACATGGGCTTACAAGTCTTTGAATTCATTTGAATTCAGGGAGACCTTCCTGGATTTCTTCAACGGATACGGCAATGCGGAAATCAAGGAGAAGGTTGCTCAGATTCCTTGGGAGGAGAGATTCTACACGCCTGGCTTGCCGCCGAAGCCTACTTTTAACACGGCCTACGTTGACAGTTGCCTCGCGCTTGCTGAGAAGTGGAAGAGCGATGTGAGTAAATTTATTTGCCTGGTTACCCGATAGCCAAGCTAACTTTTGATAGGACTACCAACCGAACCTCAAGGACATTGAGTCTTTCTCAGCAAACCAGACGTTAGTCTTCTTACAAGCTGTGCAAGACTTCCCCAAGCCTCTGAGTGCCGAGAGATCTCATCTCCTAGGAACCAGCTACAAGATTAGTTCATCGAAGAACGTCGAGCTGAAATCGGCGTATTATGCCATCTCTCTCCTAGCTAAGGATAGGCAGGAGTTCCCAGGCATAGTCGAACTTCTGGGCTCCGTCGGCCGTATGAAATTTGTGAAACCGCTGTACAGGAAGCTGAACGAGCTAGATAGAGACTTGGCTGTCGAGACGTTTGAGAAGAACGAAAACTTCTATCCTTCGACTACGAAGGGGCAGATCAAAAAGCTTCTAGGTTTGAGTTAAAGAATGTAAGACTTTCATCTTGAAGGTTTTAAAAGTCCACGCCCAAGGTTAGATTAATAGAACACGAAACTTGATTTCCAGTCTTGCGAAACTTGGCGATTTGTTAACTCTTAAAAGATATGACTTGGTTGTGACTACTTGTCCTATATTTCGGTTATTAAGACTGCCATTGACCAACATGACTGATATATAATATATGACTCGATTTATTGTACCTACTCTCGTCAGGCGCTTAGAGGTAACTCAAGATTTGAAGCCTGACTACGTAGGTAGAGAGACATACGTAGCTCCAATAGACAACCCCTGACTTGGTGACCAGTTGAGAGCAGGTGGTGAATTTAAGTAGACAGCTGACGTTAATTATGTACCGGGGTATGCTTAATGAGCTTAATCATGTTGACACGTGAATTTCTTGGCATGTACCCCATAATTATCCCTTTATGGGACGAATTACAAGTGACGGGTCGCGAATCGCGTCCCCCCATCTGATCTTTAACGAATACATAGTAAAGTTGTTGACTATCACCCACCAACCAAATTTCAATAACCATCTCCGCGACAACGCCCGACATTCCAACAATAGATAACCTGCCGCCGCGGTGAACCTACTGCGAAACCCCACTGAATATCACCGTTCTGCCGTTTCACGATTTAATTTTTTTTTCTTCAACGGCAACCTGCAGCCGGTTGGCTGGGCTGCTCTTTGTCGACCGCTCCGTACCGTGAACGAACTCTCCGCCATTTGGTGCTAGGTGCTTCTGCGGGGGGACCACGGACTCGGCCTTCGCACCTGTCCCCGCGTAACAAAGGGGGGAAGAGGGATGATTATGCAAGATCGTTGTGCAAGTAGGATTTTAGAAATATAAAGCCTAGACTGATCATTCGACTGCGATTTTACTTCCAAACCCTTCCAACCGCTCCGAAAATCTCGAGACGCGAAATTTGCCAACCCTCCCTTTGTACGCGAAGGTCGCGCGCCCTCATCTTGTCGGATGCCTCGGCTTTACTTGAGATTCCGGTGACTAGCTGTAGTGGACGGGAAGGTATCGCCTTCATCTAATCAACCATGGCTCCCGCCGGTGGAGGAAACATTAAGGTGGTGGTGAGGGTTCGGCCCTTCAACAGCAGAGGTACGACTGTCTTTGCTTGTCAAGTTAATAGATCTTGGAATAGCCTAGCGAATATCTTGCGATTGGAGTACATTTATACTGACACTGTTTAGAAATTGATCGTAGGTCAAAATGTATCGTTGAAATGAAAGGCAACCAGACGGTCCTGACGCCGCCGGCCGATGCTGTTCATAATGCCAAGGGGAATAAGGACACCACAGTGAAGACGTTTGCCTTCGACAGGTCATATTGGTCCTTCAATAAGAGCGACCCGAACTACGCCGGTCAAAACAATCTACATGACGATCTTGGAAAACCCCTCTTGGACAATGCGTTTCAAGGTTACAACAACTGTATCTTCGCATACGGGCAGACGGGTTCTGGTAAATCATACTCTATGATGGGGTACGGCAAAGATGCTGGTATCATTCCTAGCATTTGCCAGGACATGTTTGGGCGGATCGATAACTTACAACAAGATAAAACGACACGTTGTACTGTTGAAGTGTCATACCTCGAAATCTATAACGAAAGGGTACGGGATCTGTTGAATCCGTCAACTAAAGGTAATCTGAAAGTCCGAGAACATCCGTCCACCGGTCCGTATGTCGAAGATCTTGCCAAGTTGGTGGTCAGTAGCTTCCAGGAGATCGAAAACCTCATGGACGAAGGCAACAAGGCGAGAACTGTCGCTGCGACGAACATGAACGAGACGTCCAGTAGAAGTCATGCTGTCTTTACGCTCATGCTTACCCAGAAGAAGTTTGACAAGGAGACGAAGATGGAGATGGAGAAGCAGGCTAAGATCAGTTTGGTCGATTTGGCTGGTTCAGAGAGAGCAACGTCGACAGGTGCCACTGGTGCTCGACTGAAGGAAGGTGCTGAGATCAATAGATCCCTCTCGACGCTTGGCCGTGTCATAGCGGCATTGGCCGACCTCTCAACCGGGAAGAAGAAGAAAGGTCCAGGTGGGACGGTCCCATATCGAGACAGTATTCTGACCTGGCTTTTGAAGGACTCGCTAGGCGGAAACAGTATGACGGCTATGATTGCGGCAATTAGTCCGGCTGACATCAATTACGATGAAACTTTGAGTACTCTGCGATACGCCGACTCTGCCAAGCGAATCAAGAACCACGCTGTCGTCAACGAGGATGCAAATGCTCGTATGATTAGGGAACTGAAGGAAGAGCTGGCAGTATTGCGAGGCAAGTTAGGAGGTGGTGCGACTGGTACTCCCGGCGGCCCTGCCGTTCCACCGGAAGAAGTTTATGCTGAAGGCACGCCCCTAGAGAAACAGATCGTTAGCATAACGCAATCTGACGGTTCCGTCAAGAAGGTATCAAAGGCGGAAATAGCTGAGCAGCTGAGTCAAAGCGAGAAACTGTTGACTGATCTCAACCAAACTTGGGAACAGAAACTTCAAAAGACGGAAGAAATCCATAAGGAACGTGAAGCCGCCCTTGAAGAGCTGGGTATCAGTATCGAGAAGGGATTCGTAGGATTGCACACTCCAAAGAAGATGCCTCATTTGGTCAACCTGTCCGATGACCCCCTTCTCGCGGAATGCTTGGTCTATAACCTCAAACCGGGTAAGACTACGGTAGGGAATGTGGACTCAAACTCTGAACATCAGGCAAATATCCGTCTCAATGGCACCCGAATTCTCCACGAGCATTGTTCCTTCGACAATGCTTCAGATGGCATCGTTACGATCACGCCGAGCGAAGGGGCGTCTATTATGGTCAACGGAAAGCGTGTCACTGAAGCAACAAGGTTGCACTCTGGTTATCGAGTCATTCTGGGTGATTTTCACATATTTAGATTTAATCATCCGATGGAGGCTCGCGCGGAGAGAGACGAGACCCGACAAAGTTTGCTTCGACAGTCAGTAACTGCAAACACATTACAGCCTCTCGATCGCTCATCGCCATCCCCGCGACTAGGCCATGAACGATCTATAAGCAAGGCAGGCTCCGAGTTCGGTGAGAGTCGGCCTGAGTCTCCCGCCCCCTCTCGAAATGGGCGAGATTCAGATTGGTCATTTGCGCGACGAGAAGCCGCTGGTGCTATTCTTGGAACAGATAAAAACCTTCAAAGCTTAACCGACGAGGAACTCAATGCGCTGTTCGAAGATGTTCAGCGCGCAAGAGCCGAGCGTGTCAACGATCGTGAAGGCGATGAGGATCTAGAATCAAATACTTCTTATCCTATAAGAGAAAAGTACATGTCAACTGGCACGATCGATAACCTCTCTCTTGACACTGCACTCACGATGCCGTCCACTCCAAAGGCTGGCGAGGCAGACGATAAGCTTAAAGAGATGCGAGAAAGTATGCAGAACCAATTAGAGAAACGGAAAGAGGAATATCAGGGACAACTTAAGAGCGCCGAGGAATCTAATGTCGAGGTGGAAGAGATTAAAAAGGAAAAGGCCAGAATGGAAGAGACCCTGACGCAGATAAAAGCTGATATGCAGAAGCAATTGCAAGTACAAAAGCAAGAATTCGAAGCCAAGATCGAAAAGCTAGATCCCCTGAAGAGACCTAAGGCGAAACCGAAGTTATCTGAAGAGGAAATTGAGAGCGCAAAAAAGGTGGTCAAGCACTGGAGGAGTCGGCACTACGTTCAGATGGCCGAAGCCGTCCTCCAGCATGCGGCAACCCTCAAGGAGGCGCAAATCATGGGTGAGGAGCTAGGGGAGAACGTCGTTTTCCAATTCACTGTAGTGGATATTGGTCATGCGCGTTGTTCTTCATACGACATGGTGCTGAACGACGTACCTGGCGAAGGCGAAGATTTGGCTCTTGATGAAGCTCAAAAGCCGTGTGTAGGAATCCGCGTCGTCGACTACAAGAACGCCGTCGTCCATCTCTGGAGCATAGAAAAGCTCCATGACCGCGTGCGACAAATGCGCCAGATGCATCAATACCTCGACCAGCCGGAATATTCTCAACATTTCAAGCTAGACAACCCTTTCGTCGAAACCTGCATGCCTGAGTATTCCCTCGTTGGCGAAGTTGATGTCCCTCTCCGAGCTGTCTTTGATAGCCGGGTCCAAGATTTCACCTTGGATGTCCTATCACCTCACACTTCTCATGTTATTGGAATTATCAAAGTTTCTCTGGAACCCTCTAGCGCCCGAGCTCCGTCTAGCACTTTGAAGTACAATGTTGTGATGCATGACTTGGTTGGCTTCGCCGAGCGAGAGGGGACTGACGTGCACGCCCAACTTTTCATCCCCTGCGTCTCGGATAGTGTTACCACGACCCAGATGATCAAAGATTTCGACGAGGGGCCAATCCGATTTGACAGCGTTCACAGTATGAGCGTTCCGTTGTTTGGGCCCCAGGATGTCAATCTCAGGATCGCCATTTTCGCTAAAGTTTCTACAATGCATCTCGACAAGCTGTTGAGTTGGGATGAGATGCGTGACTCCACACCAAATTTTGATCGCAAACCTCAAGGTGCTAGGATAAACGAGTCACAATTCTATACCGAAGAAAAACATGACATGTTGGCCCGTGTACAAATTCTTGAACTCAATGAGAATGGGGAATATGTGCCCGTAGAGGTAACACAGACCAGCGAACTCGATACTGGTACTTTTCAACTGCACCAAGGGCTTCAGAGACGAGTGGCGATCAATCTCACGCACAGTTCAGGAGATGCATTACCGTGGGAAGATATCGGCTCCGTTCGGATTGGCAGGATTGAGCTCGTTGACCACGCTGGTAAAAATCCCGATTTAGGGTCTCCGGCACCCGACATCCCGTTAAGACTGAGCGGAAAGCCAATTCTTCGCCAAAATGCAAATGGTACCCGAGGCATGACCATTACGGGACAGTGGGATTCTAGTTTACATAACTCGCTATTGCTAGATCGAACGACGGCAGACAAATACAAAGTTCAGATGACCCTATCCTGGGACATAACTGCTGACAACCTCGCCGAGCCGATGAAGTTCTCTGCAGATGTCTACTGCCAAATTTTGGGGAGGACATTTGTCCGTCAGACGTCAATGCTCTCGTCTCTATTCCAGCACGTTAGGATTGTACATTCTTCCACAGCAATCTACACTCTAAAGTTGCGACCCGCTCCTATTAAACGTGTTGGTGATCTGTGGAGGATGAATAGTCAACACGACTACGTCAAAGGCGAAGAAAATTTAAGCAACTGGGGCCCGAGAGGAGTGTCACTGATAGGCGACTACATTACGGCACAAAGGAAAAAGAGGCGGGTTACTGAAATCGCGGCAGCCCAACTATTTTTGAAGAAAATTGGGTTGCCCGAGCCCAAGAATAAACCTTTAGAGGAAGACCATTCCGATGATGATGTTTCCCAAAGTCTCAAACCCCACGATGATGATCAAGACTCCATCAATGCGCTCCTCAACGATACCCCCGAGACATCGCGACCTTCGACACCGAAGCCGGCAGAATCTGCTAATGGTGAAGAGCAGTCAGAAGAAGCTGAGCAGCCTACCGAGGAGACTCCTACGCAACCCCCGGTGCAACCCCGAGAACCAGAGTACGATGAACAGGAAGCTCTTATCCTAAATAAATGCCTAAAACTCTGGTCGCGACACCCAGACCCCGCAACCCGCATCCTTGGTCCAGCAAATACAACACCCCCTCCAGATGGCGTCGCGCCTGAGACGGTTGCTCCACCCAGATTTATATCTACTATCATTCGGGTACCAAAGAACCCAAACGTGTTAAAGGGTGGTTATCTTTTGGTACCTAATAGTGATTATAGTAAATGGATCAAGAGGTTCGTGGAGCTTCGGCGGCCTTACCTACATATTCACAACGTCACCGACGGGGACGAAGTGGCTATCGTCAGTCTACGCAATTCTAGGGTTGATAGTCAGCCGGAAATCCTCGCGCTCTTCAATGGCCACGATGACGAGTCGGATGACCTAGCTTCGGTGAATGGTAGTTCCAACGGAAACTTCCAGCCAGGCCATCACCGATCGCCTTCAGGTCGAACCGTTTCGACAATCTGGTCTGGACATTCTAGATCTCCTGGTCCTAGCCTCGGCGGCCTGAGCGAACGTCTGCAGGCAGGCGTATTTGCTGTTTATGGAACAGACAACACGTGGCTGTTTGCAGCTCGCAACGAGCGCGAGAAGCTTGACTGGATCTTTCGCATCGACCAGAGCTACTTCTCCGGCACTGCTAGCGTCAGCGGCAGTGGCGCTGTCAGCCCGCAACCGAGGAACCACGCCTTCGACGCCGATTGAGATAAACATTACCAATGGATACAAATCAAAGCAGCCAGCAAGCCTGGCCTCCCTTGGATGCTACGAAATCACGACTGTCTTCGGTTCATCATAATGGAAGCATATATTGGTTGGGATAGTTGAAAACAGACGGCGTGGCGTTTTTTTTCTTTTGTTTTTAGAATACCCACTGGTTGTATCATCAGAACAAAAAAGTTGTCACACTCTCTGTACCATCTAGATTATACCCCCTTAGAGTCTTCAAATCGTGGAAAGGGGTTTTTGAGAGAAAAAAAATGCAGTTCAACCATATACAGAAAGGGAGTCGGGGGGAGGAGGAAGGGGAGGTGGAAAAGGAGCCGAGTGATATCATCTTTTTCCTTTGTCGTATAAACGATCTTCGGTCTCAGAGAGTCCCAAGGTAAGACGGGTGCGGTATTGATACCACCACACTAAGACAGGTCGCGTCGTAATCGGACTCAGAGCAAGTTCATGCTCTCTGTACGACCTTCTATAATGCAAAAAATTTGAAGTTTCAACAATATGCTTGCTCGTCTTTGTGGATGTACTATTATTGAACTAATGCAAACGGTCGTAGTGCTACTTTAAGCGAAATAATGAGAGAGAATATGGGATAGGGGTTAGTATGTTTGCGACCTCTAACGACAGGACGAAGGTAAGTTATTATTTTAGGTACGTTTGTCACATTGTCACTCATATGCACATACTTCTATAGATAGATACGGGGAAAGACTAATATCAAGTGCATGTGTTGTTGGATATGGTTAATTAGACTATCTCATGTTACGATAAAATAGGTAGGGACCTCATCTCGTCGATCCAAGACAATGAAAATTCCTCTACGTGCACTGCATCAACTCACCCCAACTACCTAGGTAGACAGCGTCGGACGGCCATCACATTGCTGCATCTCAGTCAAGAACCCATGCATCTGCCCCTGCTCCCACAGGGAACAGCCACCACATCCCTCAAACAGCACGTACCCAGGCTCCTTCTGCCTCTGCCACTCCGCGACCGGGTCCTCTAGGATCCGGCCCAACGCCTCCTGGCAGCCCGGGCGCCAGTGCACGTGGATCCGGTGGCTGGGCACGGGCAGCAGCACGACGGACGGCGGGACATCGGCCAGCGCGGCCCCCCTGGACGTGCACACCTCCACGCGGAAGTAGTGCATATACGGCACGGCCCTGCACGACAGCGCGAGCGCATGCCGCACCGCCTCGCCGTAGTCCGCGCATCTCTGCTCGAGCCCCGGGAACAGCTTCTCTGTGCCCTGCCCGAAGCCCTCCGGCACGCAGACCCGGATGGTAGGGATCTGGAGCTCGGTGTCGGGGGGGAGTCCGGCAAGCGAGAGGTCCGAGGGCGACGGCGTGCTGTGGTGCAGCATGATGCGTTTGGATAGACTGCCTTCGCATGCTTGCGGCGTGCGCTGGTAGAAGAAGAGATGGTAGAATTCGTTGCTGTATTGCCACCAGTGGATTTCGAGGAAGGCGAGGTCGGAGAGGCCGGCGGGTAGGTTGTCCATTGTTTGATAAGGGGGGTTCTGTGTTCTGTGAGTAAGTTTTGTTTTGGTTCGCTTTTTCTACTTTTGTATTTTTATTTTATGTTGTTTTGTGGTGCTATTCAAGGCGTGGTGATGAAAGAGTTGGGCGTACAGATATGAGGATCTATATACCTGTCCTTCGGCTAGGAACTAAATCGGATTGCAACAGACCCGCGAACAATCACATTGTGCTAATGCCATGTTTTTAATGGCCAATAAAGAAGATGATATCTCCCATAACCCCCTTATTACGCCGACATGGGAAATGTTGTCATAGATAAAGCATTGAAAGGGGTTGACTACCCCTTGTATGCCGCGTGGCGCTCAACTATTCCATCATATTCATATACACATGTCTTTGTTAGTTCATACTTTGAACTCATGGGGTAAAGCAAAAATTTGTATTGCGACTTTTCTCACGTTACGACTACAAGAACCATTGTAATCCCCGAGAACCCAACCACCAAACCTGAAAAGGAGTGACAAATAGTGCTGCGCCTAGCCTATAAACCGCCCCAATGCAAATGCCCGAACCCCCCCTTTAATGAACCTTAGAATATGAACTAAGAGATCCCCTATTGTCTAGGTACCTAGGTCCTAGGTAGATATCTAACAATCACCAACATCCATGAACAACCCGGCGCCCTGTATCTCGCTGAACTTGACCTCGCCCTGGCCCTGGGCGATGGCCAGCTCGTACGTCATGACGTCGGCGCAGGCGAAGCTGTTGACGTAGGTCTTGCCGCCGGCGCGGAAGCGCAACGCGCCGACGAGGGAGCCGGCCGCGGGGCCGTCGAGCGCCGTCACGTTGACGAGGTCGGACCCCGTGCTCGTGATGGGGTAGCCGTCGGGGAACTTGGCGATCAGAGTGCAGGGCCCCACCGAGTTCGGCGGGATCTGGAAGGAGATCGTGTCGCTGCGCTCCGGCGTGATGTCGAAGTTGATTGGGAACCCTAGTGCTGCCGGGGCTTGCTCCAGACACGCGGCGGAGGCGGAGGCTGCGAGGGCGGCGATGAGGGAGGCGGCTGTGAAACGCATTTTGGATTGTTTGGGTTGGGTGTGTTGATTAGGTGGTAGATGTGTATGTATAAGATCGGATGAGCTGGTAAGCTGCAGAATAGTGCTTGAGGCTGTCTGTATGATGTTGTATTAGAAGTATGTTGGTGTGTGGTAGTAGCGAAAGAACCAACTCCAAGTCAGAACATCGTCTCCTCTTTATAGGAGAACACTCACCCCATGTCACATCATGATGCCTTCCATCACGAGTCCTCTCCCGCTAGTGAAGCTCACCTCTCGTCTGTCGAACAAACCGCATACGAGCATAGCCACCACAGCTTGTTCGTTCCATCTTCCATAGAAGCTGGGCGGTCTACCTAGGAGCTACCCCAGATTCCCCGACCTAAAGCTCCGAGAGGTCCTAAGGCGAAGCTAAGCTCAGCTGATATGCCGCTAGAGCTCAATCGGCCTGGAACGTTGCATGAGGCTGTAGGGCTGACCAGACTAGTGAGGGGAGAATCGTCAGGCATTTCGTATTCCATCACTAGGATAGATCCTCCAGCGCCTTGGCGGGAAAATCCCTCAGGTATGTGTTGGCTTGACGTAGTGAGGGCTTGCGCGTCGATTCGATCGTGATGTCTATGTGGCTGAGACCCGAGAGGGTGTAAGACTACTAGGACCTTGCTTATCTGAGCTCTAGTTCTATATCTATTCCGGTATCACGAGATGGGAGGTGCGGTCTGCGCTCACCAATCCATCATCGTATAAAATGTTAACCAAGAGTCCAGCAGGACCGTTGGCTCAAGTCGATATCATAGTGCTGATGTCAGCACTGATATGTGCAGCTTCTATAGTGGCTTGATTACAAGTCACAAGGCTTATCTATTTTGAAGTAGGCTATTTAGTAGAATTGCTCGAAGCGAAGGTATAGAGTCGGAATGAAGGTAGTTAACAGACATCTATTATTTATTGGTATCTAGGCATGTCTCAGTATCCAGCTCGCCTCATGCTAAGCCGTCTATAGTCCGTCAAGTAATCCCTACTCCCCTTATCGAGGAGATTAAAATCTAAGTAACCATAAATTCGTTACGCTCGTAGTTAGTGTTCGGATATATGATGCCGGCAAATATATATCCGTACGATCTAATGCAGCCATTAATCATCGGGTGGCATTGTGTAAGGTAAATACCTCGCCAGAAGTTTCGTCATGCCTCCTTCTCTATGTCGCTCCCACTCTTTAGAGGTTTGACGTGGGAGTGTCTCTTTTCATTCACGTATACGTCCTCATCTTTCCCTTCGAACATGATCTCTCGGTTGATAATAGCTTTTACGTGATGGATAAAAACGAAAATCCACATCGCAACAAGCATTAGTGTCATCGCGCTGCCAACTGCCATAGCCCCACGGCTTTGCAGGGTCTTCCCGATGGAAATGATCGTTATAGTGAATCCAACATTCGGAAACACATAGGCATACCAGTTTAGGTGGAATGTAATTTGCTTCCTGACGGCAAGGTTGGCTACCACGGAGATGCAGAAGAACCATAAACTCAAAGACCAGATGAAGATGCTCATGAATGTTGCGAGGACTCGGAGAATCTGGATGGTGATGGCATCAGCCCCAAAGTAATTGTAGTGCTCGGGGAAGGCATCCGCTAGTCCAATGATGGCAAGGCTAGTGAATGAAGGAGGTCCGACTGCTATAAACATGCCGGGTCGTGAGTTGGGAGATGGAAATCCCCATTGTATCATCCGCCGTACGTAGCTCGCCTATATTACGTTAGCAGTCCTACAATAAGTCTGAATTCTTTCAGAGTGTGTTTCCGCCAATACGAACGAAATAAATATTTTAGGTGCTTATGAAAGGTCGATACATACTGCCAAGTCGTTAGCATCCGTGTAAGATAGAAGGCTTTGGAAGGTAGTAGAGATAAAATCTCGGTGCAGGGCAACACATACCATACATCATAATCGATACACACATCCCAAGGCCTTGAGCGGTTAAGCCTCCGATTATCATTGGGACTGCTTCATTCGGTGGTTGAAATGCGGCACCTGAAGATGCGACGGTACCTGATAGCATAAATGGGAATATAGGAAGATCCCAAGCCGGTGTCATGTCCTGAATTCTCAGGAGCGGGGAAGTGAAGAGCAGTGAATACTGTCCGAAAGCAATTCCGAAGGTGATCACGAAGTATATCCAGAATAAAACTCGGTAGGCGGTTATAAGCCATGGGCCGCATTCAGGAATTCCATAACGGGCAATGCCGGCGATAATGGATGCCAAGCTGAGTGTTGAGGTTCCTAAGAATAAAGCTTCGGTGGGGTGGGTAATAGAGGCTTTCAGTGTACCAGGGAATTTGACAAAACGGTAAGTAATCGCGGCGGTAACTAGGGTGAAGATGACGAGGTCGAAAATGTAGACTATTTTCCCGATAGTCTGAAGACCTGGAAAAGTGAAACCCTGAGTCTGTTCTGCAAGTAGCAAAGCAAGGCCACCAGTAGACATGGGAAAGGTGTAGTTGGCCCAAGTGAAATGCTCAAGCCTTGCCAAGAAATCACTCACGAAGCTATAGCCTCGATCCTTTCTCGAGTCTTCATTGTCTTGGGACTCTGCATAGCTGCTAGCTGAAGAGATATCTTGTTCCTCTGCTGTTTCGAAGACCATTTCGCTTCTAGAGGATTTCCTATTGTGGAGGAATTGTGATAATCACGACAGAACCAAAAGATAATGATGATGGTTTTTGCGAAATGGTGTGATGAATTGGGGTTGGGAGGCCGATGTCTTTAAGAGTTACATTACGAATCTTGAAGAATTCCAAGGAGTCTTGTTTTTAGGTGGCAGGCCCCGAAGTTGGGAGATTGGAGATTGGGTTCCTACCACGTCAAGGATCTACCAGGTAGCTACTCCCAAACTACACGTAGAAGGTCGTACAATACAAATCAGAGCTTAGTCATCGTTCGATTTCACGTTAGTTCCTGAGTCGAGCACTTGATTTAAGCTTTCGCCGCCCCCCTACAATCTCGTTTAACCTGGTAGAAAAAGTCGATCGGGCCTACCTACGTGGAAAACAACCCTATCGAACGTTCAGGAAGGACGTTGCAACTGCTATTTATTCGCGTCAGGTAAGAATAGGAAAAGTCGCGGAAGCTAGAGATCGGCAGTTTAAACATTAGCGCCCCTTTTCCTGATTAGCTGCGGCTGGAACACGGACATAACGCCATCTTTACGACCCACTAAAACTCGAAATAGAAAGTTGCTCAAACAATTTCCTACTTTTTCCTACTTTCTTCTCCATTGTTGTCAGACCACCAACAACAACACCAGATGATTGATTAGATTAAAACCTCGTCACGAAAGGAATTTCACACTAGCGGTGAGAAAAAAGTTGCGTATGCACTGCACCAAAGCTATATACAGTTGAATCTTCAGTACAGGATTTTAAATGGGGAAAAAGGAGCGTCTGCGGTCCGAACAGCCAGGCTTTTCTTATTTACATCGAACTCGTATCACTTAGCTCAAACAGAGCCTCGATCCACGTTACCCAGTTCACCAGCTGCACCATCAAAGTCGGACACAAATGCTAGGATTGCTCGAGGCCCGCTTAGAACTGAGGCGAGGCGTTCTTGAGGAGCATCTCGAAGTAGGCCTGGTTCCACTCACCGGCCTCGGGAGCGGGCTTGTAAGCATCCGGCTTGCCACAGTAAGAGTCGTAGCGGGTGGCGCCCTCAT
This sequence comes from Jackrogersella minutella, assembly GCA_022578535.1. Lineage (NCBI taxonomy): Eukaryota > Fungi > Ascomycota > Sordariomycetes > Xylariales > Hypoxylaceae > Jackrogersella > Jackrogersella minutella. Next base: position 159,310 of record MU388220.1, read on the forward strand.
CGCTAGTGCCGTCGGATTCACCACCGGGCTTGCCCCAGACGAAGGCATCGGCCAGCTCAAGACCGGTCTCGGAAGTGGGGCGGACACCAAATCCAGCACCGTTGACATTGCACCAGTCACCCCATTCCTCACGTAGGCCGGTGACGGCATTGCGGCCAGTGTCGACGATGGCGTGTTCAGGGAAACCAGCCGTCTTTAGGGCGTCCGAGAACTTGGTGACGTATGTCTTCTCGTTCTGGCACGAGTTGTACTTGGCGTCCGACGCGTCAGAGAACTCACCCGGCTCCTCATCCCTATCGTTTTGTTAGCCTCCTTCGTTTCCAGAAATCTAAATAAAATAAAAAGGTGAGAGAAACATACCAGGAGTTCCAGCCGGCAATGTTGGTGGCGTAACCACGAACCTGCTTAGGGCTGCCGGCGGCCTTGTACACCTTGGCAAGTTCCTCAGCACCGGGCTTGAGGTTGGCGTCCCAACCGAGCCAGCCACCGTGACCGGCATCAATGTACATGACGACGTTGGGCAGGTTAAGGCTCTTGAGGGCGTACGCCACACCCTCCTCGTATCCAGTCTTGCTGTCTGAGCAGGCCGTCTTGTCGGCATTGGTGACAAGGTTGGGCAGCGAGTCAGGCTCGATCAAAAGAGCGAAAGCTGTGTTGGGATTGGCCTTGATCTTTTCAACAATGGCTATGTTAAGGTTAGTATCTAGTATTTTCTCACTTTAAGGCAGGTATCGATCTTAACGACATACGGTCAATGTATTCGGTCTTGTATCGGTCGAGCTCATTGTACTTGAGTTCACCGTTGGAGGCCTTGGCAGCACAATCACGACCGGGCAAGTCGTAGACGACGAGACAAAGAATGTTCTCGCAAGGAACGTCAGCGACAGCATCGTCGAACTTGGCAATGTTGGCGATGGAGTCACTAGGTTCCTAGTCAGCTATCGCCTTCATACTCCATTCTTTTCCGAGACTTACAGCCACAGGAAGCTACCGACGTCGGCAACCTTAGCAGCCTGAGTCTTCAAGGTCTCATCGGTCATCCCTTCAACGGCCTTTTCTACCTCACTACGGTAGAAGGTGTTGGCATGCTGCGTGTACTTGGCGAATACGTTGGTGCTGGGGTCGAGCGTGACGGGCTCTGAGCAAGCAGCAGCAGTTCTGCGAGGCGCGTTCGAGGGTGCGGCGATGGCACCGGCGGCCAACGCCGCTACACTGGTAGTAGTGACCTTCATATTCGATTCGACCCGGATACAACCCTTGATAGTAATGAACGAGTACGGTAAGAAGAAGATCAAGGGAAGCCTCGGATCGGAGATCTCAGCCTTCTTATACTACTCACTGTGGCGGAAGTGGTTAGTACGAGCTCTCGTGGTCCACGTGCGTCTCTCCTCAAAGTGCATGGAGTAGCAATCAGGAACCAGGCCCGTGAATCGCGAAAGAACTCGGTACGTCCACTCCGAATAGAGACATGTCGGTAAGTCCTCTTCGTCGCGGGGAAAATATTGCGGGGTCCTGTTAGCCACCGTGATTACCACATGGTCGGACTAGACACCTCTCTGGTATGTCTTTCTCACGGAGATCTTAATTTGCAATCTGTATAACCACCCGCTCGGTCCTATTGAGGTCGTGTGGAGAAATGAAGACCTGGAAAATCTAATCTATACCATATTTCGTACTTATGCGGTCTTGGTCAGACCCTGGTTGACTTGCTCAACTCTTTCCTAGTTGCTCACTTACAAGGCGACCTTGAGAATCGTGGGGGCCAGATTGTTGAGCCATGTTCTGCTTAGCGGTGGTGGACGACAAGCATCAGACAAAATCCCACTGGGATACTAAGGCAAGTCAAGGTAACTTAACGGCTTACAGTAACTTCGCTCGCGGCGACATGTATAAACTGAGAGTGCCAAGGTTTCTCCATACGGAGTGATCTGCAGCACAATATATTACTTCCCCATGGGATATAATATGCAACGGGCAATACCTAGAAAGTTGAGCCAAGACAAGCAAGGTACCGTTCTGTTAGCAATAGAGAGAGAAGCCTCTCTGTTTGGCTAAACTCCCTTCTTAGACGAAACACGCGATATAATAGGTCTGCCCTGCGAAACAGTATGGGGGCCTCCATTTAGCCGCAATGGAGGTTAAGGTCCCCCCATCCAGCGAATTAAAATCATCGGCTAAACATCTCAACTCTGCTCCAACCCTGGGTAACAGACGTCACATCGGCACCCCATTGGCGAGCGCCTTGGCTGCGTCGACGGAATTAGAAGTAGGAAAAGAGTGGTGTTACCTTGCCGCGTGAAAGGACATTTCTCGACTTACACGTTAACCCGGAACGCGACTCCGATGAGATCCCCACACCAAGCAATATACCAAGACTCACCTTCAAATACATGCCGTAATCAAACTTCCGAGCATCGCCACTTGAATACACTCTGCCCGATGGGAGAGCGCTTAGTGTTAGTTCCCATGATGTATTACACTATGCATGAGATTTCATTGTAAATGAAGCGACATGGCTGAGAATGGACAAGGCTTTTACGTTCGGGCAACCATTATGTTTTCCTAAGAAATGCTATCATTAGGAGGGCTACTCATGGGCTGCCTCCGGAACATGAGACTCGAGGTAGATTGAGCTTAATTCTCATCTAAGGAATATTATGCTCGAGTTAGGCTTTCACGGCTATAGGTCGACCAGCATTCACGCATATCAATATAAAGCCGACGATCCTAAAAAGAGGCAAAACTAAACGCCAGTGGGCGGCTATACAATTTAGAGTATCCCCTTTAGCGATGAGGTTGCCCAATGACGCCTATCTGACTGTCACTTTCTCTGACCTCTTGTAATGTTGTGGCAATTTTATTTTAGGCCGAACAACATGTCATGCGAAGCATTCAACATTCTGGATATTGGGCTGCTGTTTTATTCTAACCGGTCTTCACAATAGCTACCATTTCTATGCGGAGCGTAAGTTAACTACATACCGGCTTCATTACTATATATTCGCCTCCGTATATATTTGTTCCCTGAAATAGTATATGAAAAGGTCTGGTCCAGTCCAAAGAGGTGATCGGGATTTACAAGATGCATTGTAATATTAAGGGTCAATAGGCTGGGGCAAGAGGCCAACGAATATACAGAAAATGTAATATATAAAGGGGCATCATTGGTCACGTTGAAAAGGAGGGCGGAGGATAACGTGGGTTAAAATATGAGCTGAAACAGTAAAGTATAGTAACTTAGTAACTTAGCACCCATCAGACGATGCCTCGGAATATTATGGCCTTGCAGTCCTCTCTCACTCGCCACCTAAGTAGTATGTTAACTCCTCAGCTCGGCTAACTACCCACTCAACCGACGCCATTACCTGGGTTGCCACGATAGGCAGCGAACGTTTAGGTCTTCAACCTCATCAATGCCAACCAAGAATAATCACGCTGGCATAGGTATGCAACCCTTAGTTTATATGAACGACGAAGAGCTTAAGTGATGTCTCTAGTCATAGTAGGTAGTCATGTGAGTCGTGTATATCGCTTGGCGTGTTTCAATTTTTGATAAGAGTTGAGCCCAGCAGAAAAGGAGGTATCGAAGTCGCTTTTAACCCCTGAACCAAGGCTATTATGTCTTTAAACATCAGCATCGTATATACTATGAGTTAATTCGTCATTAAAAAACGAGTATTTCATAGGTAGTCTTTCTTGTTATAACTAAAAACGCGTTGGCTCCACAATGAAAACTTACCTCCTAATCTATCGAGTCGTTCAATCCGTGTTATCTTCTCTCCTTACCCCTTTACCCCTAATGCCGACCCAGATACCAAAAGCTCACAGCTAGGTATGATAATTTCATAACACAGTGTTTTAAGACCCATTTGCGCTGTAATGTTCCTGTATTTCTACGAATGACTTCCATACCGCTTTACCTCTACCTCTAGCGCTGTCTCGATTAACTGGGTACCTACCTACCCATCTGCGTACTCCGTCAAGGAACCGAATGCGTTCACCCTGTAGCTTTTACTTTGACGCATTATGCCATACTTCGCTAGTGATGGTCTCCTAAAACTCCCATAATACCTCCAGTAGTACGCAGCTCAGCCTTAGTTCAATCCAGGTCCACAACGCCGCCCTCTCCTCTAGAATAGGCCTGGGCGATCCTCTTGCCAACAGACTCGCCGCTCCAGTAGGCACCCGTAGCCGTTCCCAGGGCCACGAAGGGAGCCGTGTGCTCGCCGGCTAGCCAGAGACCGCGATTTGGCAGACCCTTCCTCATGGTTTCGATATCCACGTCGCCTTCTTCGAGGCCCACCTGGAAGTTGCTGTAGCTTCCGTTGCCCGCGAGTTCGTCGTTGAGCCACTCGGTGGCGTAGCAGCCGATGGGCTGGCAATCCGCGGAGTTCTCGTCGTAGTTGGGGAGGCATGAATAATATGGCTTGAACCAGTTATACAAGAATGCATCTTTCTTCTCCTTCGAGGGGAGTTTCGCCAGCTCGCCGGTGATGAACTTTGACTGGTCGCCGTAGAAGTAATAGAGCAACGTCGGGTGGGAAGCAGAGGGTGCCAGGGAAGACAACTCCACGAATTCTTGATTCCACTTGTTTGGATTCGTGTCAGTTGCATAATTTGGTGCGAGTAGTTGGCAAAACCCCTGGACTGTAGGATCCCGGGAATTATTTGTAGACCAGAATGCTTTCGGGAAGCTTATATACGCCTGAACGAACGTTAGAACATATTTATATAGGTTATCTGAAGTGTTGTGTGAATTTACCTTCTCGAGACAGCCATAACCGATGCTCTTAATGGCTTTGGTGAGCCTTGATGGCAGTGCCGGTTCAAAAGCATGGGTATGTCGTTTTAGCCAGCCGAGAGGTGCGGTGAGAACAACTTCATCGAACTCAAAGCTCTCTCCGCCCTCGGTGTAGACTTTCAACGTCTCGCCTTCGTCATTAGTACTCTGTATCCTGTTGACAATGGTATCATATTTGATTTTTGCGCCTTCAACAGCCGGTTTCGCAACAAGCTGGAGAATCTTCTCATATGTATCTCCGACAAACAGATTCTCTGTGGTGCGTTAGCACCCTTGGACTGGAGTCAATCCAAGACCATTTCAACTCACCGCCATCTATACACTCTTCCAACCAAAAGAATTTCAGGCTCTGTGTGAAAATATGACTACCCACAAATGCTCCCCACTGGTCGGCAAGCTGGTAGACGAAATTCCTCTTCTTCTCGAAGTCTTCTTCGCTATCCGATATCCTTCGGGGGACTTCTTTCTTGAAGAAGTCCCAGAGGCTTTCATCGGGGCTGATCGTTGCGGAGTGTTTATTACTGTATGCAAACGCAGCCCCCACGACATCCCACATGATACCCGAGTAGTATATCGCGTCGGTGGCAGGAATCTGTTTGCCGGCCTCGTCGAAGACGGAACTTCTCTCTTCCCATTGCCCAGTCACAGTATCGGTCTCCTTGGCGAGATCCAAGATGGGATTATCGTTAGTGCCGTGGATCCAATTCGGCCCGGCATCTACTTTGTGTCCCGACGGCAGCTTTGCCTGGTGGACCCTCCCCCCGAGACGATTTCGGCCTTCGACTAGAGTGACCTCGAACCCATGCTGAAGGAGGATATCCGTGCATCGTAGACCAGACAATCCAGCACCAATGACACCGACATGAGGCTTGCGACCGGAACTTCGCGCTCGGCGCTATGAAAAGTGTGAGCCTAATGTCATGTACCGGGGTTCACTCAGCTGAGTAGTAGCACAATGAGGAGACTGGGCCGCATCTAGCCGATTTACTCCATGATTCATCACCGATGGGTGCCTCGCTCACATGATAAACCCATGAGCTTCACTTAAGGTAAGATTATACCTCTCCTATCCTCTGCCCCAAGCTCGGCTGGTCTAACAAATCCTCAGCAGACATTTCCACGATACTATACTGGCGGCAGGACTTGAGGTCTTTCCAAATACGGGAGAAGCTTCGTTGCGAGGCACTGGTGAATGAGATCGAATAAGCATCCATACTTGCCTAGAATATTCTTGTTTCTTTGTCTAACGTCCACTTTAGGTAGTATTTTGAAAGATAGATGTATATGTAAGTGTAGGTGTAGGTAGGTATAGAAAGTATATAAATATTTAGAAAATGATTTATTGTGGAATCAGCGGGGAAAGATGAACTATCGGTATAAACTTCCAAGGGCACAAAAAAGGGACAGGTGTAACAGGAATGATGCTAAGAAAAGGCGAGAGACAGACCGACTAGTCAAAATCGAGGTTGCCACTAAGTATAAAATAAGGTATCCAGGCTGCCAGGTAAGAGGCACACGGTCCGTATGACTCGGCACTTGCCCAATCTCTTGATATCTGTCGTGTTGGTATAAGGCAAGATAAGTAGCACGAGGCTAGACCTAGACCAGCTTGGCATGATAGAATTAAGTTTGATAAAGGTAGAGGGCGAATAGGTAAGAGCGAAGGATATACCGTTACCCAGGTAGAACCACTAAAGAACCACCTCGATATCAGGTATCAGGTATCTAAGTACCTCTTACAGTGAGCTGGTATGCAGCGAAATGCAACAGACTCAATAATATTGGGACTGCACAAGTCATCAACAAAGCGTGTTCAGCTAATAAAGCCAATCCACACCTCATTAATTGGTAGAATGCTATCTGTAGCAGATTGCTAAGAAATGCCACGCCGACAGAGGATTGTATCTGATTGGACAGGTAGGCTTGTCTCAGGCCCGGTTCAGGCTCTAACCACTTAGCCATTGAACTGATATTGGATCGGGATTGTCGGAAGATGGGAACTGTAAAACGGGAAGAGTGGAGAAAAGAGATCAATTGATGCAGCGTCTGGATAGCACAGGACATTTGATAATGATTATTGATCACAGAAAAAAATATGGGACATACCGAGGCAATACTTGAAGAAGAGTTCCAGCGACTGTCATTCAACCGATATGATCAAGCTTGACTTGTGTGTTATGGTATGTAAAGAGAGAGGCTGACGAAATGTTGCGATTTTACGTCTTCCTTATTAAATACTTGGATTGTTGTAAGGGATCAGAAAATATACGAGATAATATACGATAGATAAAATAGGTATTATATCCCGCAGATCCTATCATACTTACATGTAGGTAGGTACTTTGTAATACTTAAGAAATGCGAGATCGGAATTATCGGAGTACGAGTAAGCCTCATCATAGGGTACTAAATGCTACTTATCTTGTCTTACCTTAGATATTCCGGAAATAAATATAACTTGGATCCATCGCACATTGTGCTCGCCAATAAGCGAAAGAAGCTCTCTCAACTGCAACCATTCCTACAAGTCTATTGCACAACTTCACTCCCGCTAACACCGAAAATGTCCATCACACCACGCCAGTCCCTGATCTCAACTAGACCAGACGGTGCATGCACCGCTTTGGGCTGAGTCCACTCGTACAGAGTCTCTATGCAGTGCTCTCTACCGTAGCCCGAGTGCTTCACTCCGCCAAATGGTGTGCCCACCACGTTTCTGTTGTAGTTGTTTACCCAGACCTAGAATTGTCAGCGCCAGCCTTATCACAAGTGGCAATTGTCTGCGATGGGACCTACCATTCCAGCTTCGACTGCGCGGACGAATCGGTTGGCCTTTAATTGGTCTTTGGTGAAGACGACTGCTGTCAGGCCGTAGTCCACCGAGTTTGCGATGCGAACTGCGTCAGCATAGGTGTCAAATGGTGTGACGGTCACTGGAGGATGGTTAGTTAATTCAGGCCCTATCGGTGATTCGACGTTGGCCTACCAATGGCACCGAACATCTCTTCCTGAGCGATCCGCATATCCTCAGTCACATCGCTAAAGAGGGTCGCGGGGACGAAGAAGCCATCCTTGCATTCCGAATCCGAAGGCAACGGAGCTTGTGCAGCAATCCTGGCACCCTCTTTCTGTCCGAGAGCGATGAATTCCAAAAGGCGCTGCTGTGCGGCTTTAGACACCTGCGGCCCAACGTGCGTCTTGGGATCAAGACCGTTCCCCATCTTGATCTTTTTCACACCGGTGGCCAACTTCTCGACGAACCTGTCGTATATGCCGCGTTGCACAAGAATGCGTGAAGTTGCAGTGCATGCCTCTCCTTTATTAACTACAAGAGAGTCAGTAGGTGTCTCTTCAAGTAACAAGCCAAGGGGGGTTACGCATATCTCGGCTTGAGGGTCGAATAACAAATCCTCACACCCGAGATAAGCTCAAAAGAAAAAGAAAGGGAGGGATCGAATCTCGGTATTACATACAGTAGGCACCTTCAAGCGCCGTACGCACAGCAGCATCGAAATCCGCATCGTCAAAAACGACCATCGCATTCTTGCCACCGAGCTCGAGCACGACCGGTGTGATGGTATCGCTCGCGGTGCGCGCCACAGCCGCGCCAGCAGCCGTGGACCCGGTGAAGCTGACCTTCTTGACGAGCGGGTGCGTGACCAGCGCCTGCGGCACCTCCGGGCCCAGCCCTGGCACGACCTGGACCACGTCCCTCGGCAGGACGCCCTCGAGGATCTCCACGATCCGCATGACCGTCAGGGGCGCCTGCTCGCCGGGCTTCAGGATGAAGGTATTACCCGCGGCGAGCGCGGGTGCCAGCTTGCCGCCCGTGTGGATAGGCGGCCAGTTGAAGGGTAGGATGCCGACGCACACGCCGAAGGGCTCATGCGTCACGGTCGTATACAGGCTGCCCCTGTCGTAGAACTGCGACGGCAGCTTGCCCACGAGACCCCCGAAGAACCGGAATACCTGCACGAGGAAGCCGCAGTCGAATATCTTGGCGTCTTGACGGGGCTTGCCGTTTTCCAGGCAGAGCAGAGTGGCGAGCTCGTCGGCGTGCTTCTCGAGCTCGTCTGCGCAGCGGAGAAGGTAGACGGCTCGCTCGGCGTGGGTCAGGGGTCTCCAGCGCTCTGTGAAGGCTACCTGGGAAGCCTGTACGGCTGCATCGACTGTACCGGAATCCCCAGATTGGATCGTGGCGAGCACCTTCCCCGTAGCTGGATTCTCAACTGCCCAGCGCTTACTCGGGTCATTGCTAGAGTAGCGATATGTTGAGAGCTCTGGGAACTTTGGGGTCGCCATGTTCGTATGTGATGTTATATTGATATCGTCACTAGTATGATGTTGAGTTGTCCTACCTTTGATATAATGCGATTGAGAAATTGGATTTATACGTTCTCATGTCGGTTCAATGTTGTGGCATGCGCCGCATACGTAGGAACATCTCCGCATCGCGAGTGCAGACCTCGCGATTGTAAACTCCGCAATATCATCATACCTTACGACTTTCAGGTGAGTTAGAGGTTCCAGTTGTCTGAAGACTACCTGCTCAACCCCTCGGTAACCCCTATCAATGTACCGCCTTCGTCATGCGAGGAGATTTGGCGACGGATTTAACCTCCAACGATTAATTTATCCCCGCATAGATTGTCCGGACTTAAATGTTACTCGGGCCATGCATACGGAGTTCGCTTCGCGAGTTTAGGAAAAGTGGTAGCTACCTAGGTAGGTACGATTAATTCGGCTTAGAGTCGCCAAGAATCAGATGGTTAGTTTAGTCGGAAATAATGGTAACATATATATGTGCAACTGCTCGTAAAAAGAGAAACTTGAAGTTACCTAAAGTAACATTAAATATTCAAGAAAAGAAGATATAGAAATAGAAAGTAATACAATCAGCCTTAAAATACGATTTTATTTTAACTTCATACAGAAAGCCCCGACAGAGTGTTCTTACCTCTTCGAAAAGACTTCAACAGACATGGAACAAACAGAGCAAGATCGAATGGCATGTGAATTTCGAGCAGTAAGAAGCCACTGATTACTAACTTATGGGTACCCCGAGGTCCCCCTAAACGCTAACCCCAGAGTCTTATTATTAAGGTCTAGCCAAGGTCTACTAAAAAGGCAAAGGCAAAGCCGAATAAACCAATCAAAAACAACTAAATTCGATTACGACGAAGAAGCCGAGGCATCTTCCCCAGATCCACCACGAGTCTAAGAGACTCATCTGACGTCAAAAGGGCATAAGATTCCAGTTGCTTTTCTTTTCGAAAACATGTAGTCTTTCTTTATCCTGGAGCTTAGAAAGCTGTTCGAGTTTCGTGTGCTATCGTGAAGATCCCGTATCGCCCCCTTCAACCCGAGTAAAACCCGCTTCGAATCTTCTACCTTGTCGAACTCCTCCGCTCCCGTAAGAAGTACGACGTACATACGTCAGCAACGAAAAGAACGAGCCGCGATGTCTCAGACATACACCCGGGCCGAGGTGGCCAAGCACAACACCGAAGACTCGCTGTGGTTCGTGATCGACAGCAAAGTGTACGACGTGACCGACTTCGTGGACGCGCACCCCGGCGGGGAGGCCGTGCTGCGGCAGGTCGCGGGCCAGGACGCCACCGTGGCCTTCTACAACCTGCACCGGCACGAGGTCCTCGCCAAGTACGAGGATGACCTGCACGTCGGCACGCTCGAGGGCGAGAAGCCGCAGGTCGTGAACCCGCAGCCCGGCGACCTGAGCACGGTGCCGTACGCCGAGCCGCTGTGGCTGACGCCCGCGTACAAGAGCCCGTACTACAACGACAGCCACCGCCGCTTGCAGAAGGCCATGCGCGTCTTCACCGACACCTACATCACGCCGGAGGCGCAGGTGCGCGAGCTCGACGGCAAGAAGATCAGCCAGGAGCTCGTGGACCGCATGGCGAAGGTGGGCATAATACACATGCGGTTAGGGCCCGGGAAGCACCTGCACGGCGTGAACCTGCTGGACGGCGCCGTCAAGGGCGAGGAGTTCGACTACTTCCACGACCTGATTATGGGGCAGGAGGGCGTGCGCGCCAACGCGCGCGGGTTCCAGGACGGCCAGCTGGCGGGCATGGTCATCGGGCTGCCGTGCGTGATGAACTACATGAAGGACCAGAAGCGCCGGAAGGCCATCATGGACGAGGTCTTCAGCGGGAAGAAGTACATGTGCCTGGCCATCACCGAGGCCTTCGCCGGCTCCGACGTCGCGGGCTTGCGGACGACGGCCACCAAGACGGCTGATGGAAAGCACTACATCGTCAACGGCACCAAGAAGTGGATCACGAACGGCGTGTTCTGCGACTACTTCATCACCGGCGTCAAGACGGACAAGGGCCTCAGCGTCCTGATCATCGAGCGCGGCGAGGGCGTCGAGACCAAGCCCATCAAGACCTCGTACTCGCCCACCGCCGGCACGGCCTACATCACCTTCGACAACGTCAAGGTGCCCGTCGAGAACCTCCTCGGCGAGGAGAACAAGGGCATCTACGTCATCCTCAGCAACTTCAACCACGAGCGGTGGACCATGGCCTGTAAGTCCCCCTACCCCTATCTCGCCTACCCGTGCTAATCTTCCCCCAGGCGGCACAATCCGGCAATGCCGCACCATAGTAGAAGAGTGCCTCAAGTGGGCGCACCAGCGCGTCGTCTTCGGCAAGCGGCTGATCGAGCAGCCCGTGATCCGGCAGAAGCTCGCGAAGATGATCGCGCTGTGCGAGGCGCACCAGTCCTGGCTCGAGACGATAACGTACCAGATGTGCAACATGCCGTATAAGCAGCAGTCGCAGTACCTCGGCGGGCCCATCGGCCTCCTCAAGATGAGCGCCACCCGCGCCGCCCACGAGATCGCCGACGAGTCCGTCCAGATCTTCGGCGGCCGCGGCCTCACCCAGACCGGCATGGGCCGCGTCGTCGAGATGTTCAACCGTACCTACAAGTTCGACGCTATCCTCGGCGGCGCCGAGGAGGTTCTCGCCGATCTGGGCGTGAGGATGGCTATGAAGCAGATGCCTAATGCCAAGTTATGAGTTAGGTACGAGCCGACGATCTGAGGGAATCTCGATGGTGTATGATCAAGGATCTATGTTTGGATTTCACTATATTCGTATGTATATGTATATTTTGTTAGGCACGCTTGCTATGTTATCATACGGGTGCACGGGGTATGTGCTAAAGCATAAAGCCGCGGAGTAGGGTAAAGGTTAAATTTACGGCTCAAAAATATCAACAAATGCAAAAATTATATATCACACCGTGGCCTCGGAATGTTGAATGTATTATGACGATATGACGAGGCCCTGAGCTATCTATATATACGAAGTAGTTTCACAAAAAGGGGGTAATCTCTAGTAATAAGCCTTACATTGTTTCCACGCCACCAAAACCTCTGTTCAGGTAAAGAGAGTCGTAGGCCCCCGAGCATAGCGGAAAGCCTCCCAAAAAGGTTCCAAAGAGGTCCCAACTCCGACCAAAAACTCATTACGAATGATGTCGTTGAGCTCCAAGGGACCAATTCCCTGAAAAGGCAAAGACATACCGGCCTCCCATCACAATAAAGACTCCTTAGCCATTTCCAGGAATAAATACAAAAACTATTCCTCGCATTTCGAGGGGGTCATCTCTCATCTCAAGGGTAATCATGGTTGAAACCCCTGCGTTAGCATCTGGTGGGTCATGATCTGGCGGTTAACAAGTGGCAGACGTCGACGTCCGCCATATGGCCTCGGAAGCTGAGGTTGAGCTTGGTGGACGAGATTTTGATTGCTACTGCTGATAGTGAGAGGATTTGCCTGGTGATCGTGACTCTTAGGCGCCCCGCCGCACGCGGGATCGTTGAAATAGCGAGCCGGATCGCCCACGGCGCTACGTGGTTGATTATGGCGCTTGCTTGTGCCGCATTCCTCACAGACGACCCAAACGACCTGTTCGGATGGACTGTGTCCTCGTCGGATAGTCGTCCTAGCTGTCCCACTACTGCTCGGGGCGTCCGCACTTCTACGTGATGAATCTGATGACACCGAGGGGGCTGCTGTGTGTTGCCTCTCACTGTTGACTGATGTGGCCAACGTACCTACTGGAGACCAGCGTTTGCTCGGGCGGTTTCCGTTGTCATTCGGAGCATTTCGAGGTGATGTAGGAGGCTGAGGAATGACTGAAGTATTTGGCTTGACGTCCTCTTTATGCTTGAACAACTCGTGTTTCGAGTAACCTTGCCTCCCGATATGAATGAAGGGTACCAGAGAGAGTGAGATTCCCGCGAATGCTGTTGTGGCGATGAAAGTATTGGTGTATGCTAGTTCTGGATAAGCATCCAATTGTTTCTCGTCGTACGACGACCAGATTGCGGTAGTAACCCCCATGCCAAGTGGAACCGCAAGGCGGCTCGTTGTTTGGAGGAGTGAAGCTCCAATGGAATGTTGCTTTAGTGGAAGGGATGCCAGAATATAAAGCTATGGCCTTATTAGATACCTTACATATAATTGAATTATGATTGAGGACCGCGCGTTGTTACTCACCGAGCCAACATTCATAGTCCAATCCATTCCAATGGTACTCAACATGACCGAGGGGAATATCCAAAGTAAGTAATTGCTTCCCTGACGCAAAAAGACGAGAAGAACATTGCTAATAACAAGAGCGAGAGCAGCCACACCCAAAATCACGGTCCCAGGAACTCTGTGCATGATCAAGCCGACAAGAGGACTCAGCAGTAAGCCTACGAGAGCCTGTGGTAGTAACCTTACGGCAATATCGAACGGTTTAAGACCCTCGAGGTCCTGCATGAATAAAGAAACCCAAAATAGTTGCGAATAGAAGGACATCGCAGCACCCAACGTGCTGATAATTACCTATATTCCACGTCAGTAATGCCTCATAAATAGGCTTAATGAGAGCTTACCAACGTTACAGTTAAGTTTTCCCAAATAGATGGGGGTATCATAGGCGTCTGCGTAACATTCTCCCAAAGAAGGAAACATCCAAGAGATAACACACCCAAAGTCAGGAGAAGGATAACGGTCGGCGTCTTCCATGGCTCTGGGCCTTGTGGCCCAACCGTCAAAGCAACAGTGAACAATAGGAGACCTGTGACTAGTAGAAACAACCCGAGCCAATCGAATTGCAAAAAAGGGGATCTTCTCCTGGGCGTTTCGATCGACAGCATAGGGAAAGCCTCCGGCTCGGTGAGAATGTGCACCTCGGCCTCCTCCTGACTCGTCTCGGGTTCCGAGATATTTGGGACGAATACGCATGCGAGGCCGGAGATGATTGCATACAAGGCAGCTAAAGCTATGAACGGGGCTTTCCAGTTGATTTCCAGAGCCAAGGCGCCCGAACCGAGGCCACCGATGATAGTTGCTGCCGGCGTGCCCATCAGGAAAGAAGAGAAAACCATATTTTTACGACGTGACGGCGTAGGATAAACGAGGCTCAAGAGGCCGACAGCAATGGGAACATTCGCCGCACAGGCGATACCAGTCAGCCCAGATATGACATCTAGCACGATTCCGTTTGGTGAAAAAGATGTGCATGAAACGAGCAGACAAAATGCTATTAAGCTGAAGATCAGAAGGGTCTTTCGAGGCAAAATAGGACAGGTATCGGCAATGTAACCGAATGGAAGTAAGAATGCGCCAGTTGTTAACCTGCAGCAATTAGTCAACTCACTTTCCAAGGGATACGTGGTGGCAATGGGAATACCCAGAACTTGCCGTAGCCCACGCAATCTGAGCCGGGGTCATCTGCAGGGCTCCAGAGATAGAGCCAGCGACAACGACAACAGAACGCTGGAGAAAGACAGGCGTGGCTGCGGCAAAGGCAATAAGGGCGACGAATATACACTCGTGGACAGCATTCTTGAGACATTCGGGACGAGTTCCGGCTGGCAGAGGAGCTTGAATCTCTTTCGCATTGTCGTCTAAACAGACTTCATGGAGGTCATCAGGGGATGTAGCTTGACATTCGGGGCCAAAAGCCCAGAGGTCCTTCTCGAAATGCATTTTAAACGGGTTGAGCATATAACCAACAAAAGACGAGTGGCAGCAAGAAATTAAACCAAAGACTCAATACGGTAACGAAAGAAGCGCTTGAGATGAGAGAAATGAAGTTTGTGGTCTTGAAGAGTGAAAGCAAGATGCAACGATGAGAGGGGCGATATTCTCCATACCATTGCTTAAGGTTAGATGAGAATTGGAGTGGGAGTGGAAGTTCACAGGAAAACTTAGGACACAGTTCTTGCTCTTGATGATACTAGAAAATGGTCGCAACTTACATTTTTCATGAACAAAGGGATATCTCAGATATACGAAGCAAGATCAACCTGGTCTTCCATGGTTACAGCCGCTTCTCATGGTCCCGCAATGCTCGGAAAGACCGACGGTGACGGGTGCTATCCGTGTGACATGAGTACGTAGACCTTCGCTCCACAGAGAAATTTCTTAACCTTTAGGTACCTGGGCAAAAAAAGATCATCTCACTTCTTGGAGTTGGAATGTCTACCTACCCCTAGGTAGTATAGAGTGATCAACCCTTACCACTTGGATATTCAATCAGGCGTATACATCACCAGAAGAACACTCGTTTCACATCCATATACACCTACCTAGGTACTCAACGGTCAAACCATCTGTTTCGGAAATCTCAACAAGTCGGCATGACTTCATTCGTTCTCCTGAGTCTTGTCGCCGCCTCGGCTCTCCAAAGCATTGCGTTCGCAAGACCTTCTTTCCGGGTCCCGATGCCGCCTTTTTCCAATTTCACCAGGTTTCATAACGTCACCCATAATGTCACTGATGTGTTCGAAGGCAATGTTAAGTGCATTCCATTCGAGGATCCACATTGTTGCGTCGACGTTCCCGTATGCGAGTGCCGCAACGGTATGTTGCTAATTCGAAGCCGTCATATGATCGAATATTGATAATAATTGTCTCTAGGAACATTCTTCAGTACCAACCCGAAACAGCTTAATGGAACCGATCTATTTTGTGTGCCCCCGGGTAATGTGACCTTCGGACAAGATACCAGCAGTATACCGGGTTGGTGCTGCTAGAGATGAGTAGAAAGGATATGTATGGTCTTGGAGGCGAGAACGGAGTGTTATGTTGGAGTAGAGGGATGAAGCGTCTCAAAGGATATTTAGAAATATGTTAACCAGCGAGATGGAGATAGCGAGGCTTGTCATGACTATAGATGTTCACTGGAAACATTCATCGATTGCGTCTGCTGGTACTATTGCTTGCTTGAGGGGTGTATTAGGCGACCTTTTATCAAGAGTATAGTACAGAGATGGTCCGGTAATATACATGACACCAATTAAACCTGCCATGTACACCTTAATTCGACATGATACCGTCATAACAAGTTATCATATGATAACTCTGAATGACTTCTAGACTTTTGTTACAGGTGAGTAGTCGGCTAATATACAACAAGTCTACCATGTAGGGGTTCCAATATTCGAAAGTGTAGCATCGCCTTTCCTGCGCATGGCCACGAAATAAGACTCTTTTGATTCCTAATTAATACGTTAGCATCTAGAACAATTATATCCGGATTCAAAGTGAACATACGCTTCGCGATGAGTCTGGCTTTTCACGATGGACCTTCGCGAACATTTTCTTGAGCTTCAGCTCTAGATCCCTATCTTCGGCGCCTTGATAGAATTTACAGACGAAATGACCGCCGGATTTCAGGGTGTCGCTTGCGAATTGCAAGGCCGCGAGACAGAGGTCCTGGAAGCTTCAATGAGTAACCGTCCAGATGTTGGGTTCACTGACACGAACTTACCATACTACCCGCATGGTCTCGGAAGCTCATACCGCTCGTGTTCATCATCCTATAATATGGGTTACTCAATGTTCTGCTGGAGAATCCGCTGTTTTGCATCCAGGGGGCTGACATGTCGCTTAGCACTACCTGTCAAATAGTTAGCATCTCTCACTTCGAACCGATCATACTAGGTATATTCCGAGCAGGCGAAGCAATGCATACATCCACGAGTCTCCCATCATTCACCGATGATCCCTCGTGGTCCGACTCGACCGATTCGTGACGTTCGGCATCGATGTAACTCGGTCGGTCGGTAATGACATCCCCTCCTCCCTCTGAGGGCTCTACCGTAGGGACAGACGGAGTCCGTTGTGCATATTCAACTAGATAGTCCTTGACGAGCTGCTGAACATTCGGGGACAAGAAATTGCCTTGAATTGTCGACACTCCCTTAGGTGGCTGCGCCGGGATGATGTCGATTCCAACAACACGACCATTCGGTCTCGTGCGCTCCATGGCAACCTAAGCTGGGTGAGTGATTGGCGGCATTGAGACCTGCAGTCCGCGTACCTGAGACCAGCTTCCTGGTGCATATCCCTACATTGCTTAGCGTCGTAAACCACTAGGAATCAGAATACATACTAGATCTATAACCGTTTGATTTCTCTTGAACAATTTGTACTTGGAGTCCATCTGAATGATGTCCAGTGAGCGTTAACCTCTCTGAAGATAAGCCTCCAACTCACATCAAGTAGCTTGAACGCAGCGCGACTCTTGAGGCCGCTCAGTTTGGCCAATTTCACGTAATGGTCGCTGCCCTGCCGTTGCTTCCATTTTGAATTTGACGAGGCCCAGCGTAGACTTCGTGAGGCGATGTGTTGAAGAGGGTTGTAAACACCTGGCGACGAAACGGCAGCCGTCACGAGGGTAGTTCTCATGAGCCATCCATTGCGAGGCGCCGCGGATACTACCAACGCCCGCATAAATGCTGTGAGAAATTAGGGGATGGCGACCTTACGCTATCCCATTTTTCGGTTGCGACGATGAGTATCGTGAAGGTATTGAAAGATTTAAATTTATTACCCCGGTAATCCACGCTTAGCTTAGTCAGAATTAAATTCTGCATCTGTCTAAATATGGCAATTCAATTATCCGAATACCTAATCTTTAGATGCAAATAAACGTGACATCATTAATTAAGTTAACAGATATATGACAATAGCTTACTTACTTATATGAAGCAACTGAACCCAGCATAAAAAACTTTGATCTCGTCAAAACCAACACCTTTCCTTCAGCTTCGGGGTTTGATGCTTATTATTGTCTGCTATACCTATAATAGGACGAACGGTATCTCTTAGTTATATAACCCATGCACGATGGCACCAACTAGGTACCCGTCCGAGCTAACCGGACGTGCCAACACACAATACCTGGGCAGTATGGAGACGATACAAGGAAAAGGATCCTAAAAAGAACGGAAGCAAATATATGCAGCGCCGCACCCTATTTCCGCTGACTGTTTACCTAATCCGTGTTTATAAAGCTCAAAGCTGGAAGCCGGGTCATATTTACATAGGAATGATACACTTTAATATCTAAATCTTCATATTCAAAAACACATCTCATAACCCTTACCTACATACCCACGTGCGTGCCCAAGCAAAGATGGCAAAACCCAAAGCCAACCCCGGAGCGGCACCCCCCTCCCCCACCCCGTCAACCCGCCGTCCCCTCAACACCCTCTTCCTCCTCCTCTTCCTCGCCACCTCCGCCGTCTTCACCTGGCTCATGCGCGTGGACACCGTGCGCAACGACGTGCCGACGGGCTTCCAGTCCGTCATGGAGACCTCCGCGCTCGACAACGGCGTGCCGCTCGTGGCGTCCTACACGGGCGTCCGGGCCGTCGACGAGATCTCCAAGCTCCTCGTCGCCGCCTTCATCGCCGGCACCGCGGGCTGGGACGCCGGCGTGCACGAGCAGCAGGCTTACTTCCTCATGAACTGGTTCCCGGTTGTCTGTGTGTGCTGCGTCGAGGGCGCGCGGACGAGGAATGCCGGGAGGGTTGTTAGCTAGTGAGTAAAATTACTTCTTCCCCCCTCCGGCTCGTGATAGAGTGTGCTGATGAGGGATAGCGTGGCGCTCCTTTCGGCCTTCTACCAGACGCTGGGCGCGGGCATCGTCCTGCCGCTGTATTACGCGGCGTACGTATACGTCTCCGGGGCCGACGGGTACCACCTGTAGGGCCGCGAAGTCCCCATCGCGTCCGCGCGCGTGCTTCTGCCGGCCGCTGTGCTGGGGTACCTCGCCCCGACGGCCGCGCTGTGGTACGTCCCGTGGGGCGACGTCACCACGGTGCAGCACCTGACGCTGTTCTGGCAGCCGTCCCCGATATACGTCAGCGCGCTGGTCTCCCTCTTCTCCTTCTTCGCGCCGAGCGCCACCGCGAAAAACGGCGACGTCAAGCACCTCAAGCGCGTTTACCTGGCCGCGGGGATTGTATCAACTGCCTCGCATTTCCTGATGTTGTATAACTGCCTCACATCGGATAACCCGCAGCTCTCGCTCAGCTACGTGTTCCTGCCGAACAGGGCTGCATGGAAGGACAGCATGACGATGGGGCTTCACTACATCTTCCAGTGGGATTTCTTCGGGGCCTTTGGCTCCTTGCTCTTCTGGTGCTGGCTCGTCGTGTATGACGTTCTACGGATCCTCGGCCAATCTGGCCCATTGCCTCTCATCAAGACGGTATTTGGCATTGCATTTGTCACATTGGTTGCTAGCCCGGGGACTGCCATTGCGATGGTTTGTAGCTGGAGGGAGGATAGGCTTGTGATGATTGAGAGCGGCATCAGGGGAACTCTGAAGAAGCCGAAGGCTGCATAGAAAATTCCTGAGGCTTAGACTGTAATTTCTAAAATATGTCTATTATGGTGTAGAACGCGACCTTCCTATCATCGTTGGCATCTACGTCAATATATAATCAAATTCACTTTGCTAGAGCAACAAAGTCACCGTTCTTGATCTACTTTTTGGCTCGCAAAAATGTGATGTAGCCTTTTCAAGGCAAGTTTGTTCATATTCACGAATAAAATGCAACCGTATCCCTAATCCTACAACCTTTTCCGAACGCCTAATCATGAATCAGATAATCAAGAACGCCAGCATATGCATAATCCATTCCCCCAGTCCTTAGTGCAAATTTCTAGTATCCTCCTCACCGTCTCGGGACCCGTAGATCATGACAGGAAACTAGCACCGACACCTCTACGGTCCTTCTTCAGAGGCGAGAAGGAAGTCGACCCGGCGAATGCGGTTTTCTGCACGTTAAGGACCGCCTTCCCCAGTGCTCTCTTTGGGCCCAGTTGCACCTTGCTCGGTTTCCTAGTCGGTGGCGCCTCGGCCTCCTCGTCGAAGAGCGTCTTGGTAGAGCCTAGGACCTTGCGCTTCTTCTTCTTCGGCACCTCACCAGTCGTACCGGATGACGTACTTTCGTCCTGCGGGAGACCAATGTTGAACTTAACAGTCATGGTTTTCTCTGTAGGCTCGGTGGGTTCGCGCTGATTCTCTTGACTATCATCATGAGTTTCCTCCACTACCTTATCGAGACTACTCTTGGTCTTGAGAGCCTTCTTCGGAACGGGCTGTGCGTTTTTCTTGGACGATGGTGCTTCACCGAGAGCCTTCTTAGGTCGACCACGAGGCTTGGAATTTGGCTTGGGCTTCTCATCCTCGGCGGGAGCTGAAGAGGCTGCCTCATTCTGTGTGGCCTCTGCCACCGGGGCTTCAGGTGCCGTTTCTGTGGGTTCAACAGCTTCTGCTTCAGGCGCAGCGGTGATCGAGTCATCTGGTGTCTCGTCGGCCTTGGGAGTGTCTTCCACAACACTCTTGGTGCGATTTAGGAAGGGGGTAATGGAGAACATCGATTTTTCGCCTGGCATTGTTGGCTCCAAGCCACGTTTCTTCATCGCTGCGCGCCGTCCTTTAGTATTATCATCAGCCCCGGGAGTTTGGATCTCGATGTGGGTAAAATCATCCGCGGCCATGTCCTGGGCATTTCTCTTACGAAAGACCTGGGATCGGCCATTGATTTTCGTGGTCTCGCCAGAAGACGAAGGGCGAGATTGCTGAGCCTTGCGGAGGTCTGTTTGGCATTGCTTCAGCTGTTCCTGGACCTCGCGTAGTTTTGTCTTCAACTTCTCGATCTTCTTCTCGGAATGATCGTTCTGGGCGTAAGCTTCCTTTATGGCCGCTTGATTCTCCTGGCGAATTTTCACATTCTCTTTCTGTTGAGATTCCAAATGTATCTTCAATTCCGCCATCTGCGAGCGTAGCTCATCTTCTGCGTCGCCGGTCGCCTGCTTCTTCTGTGTCTTCTTTGCCGAGAGTTTTGCAGCTTGGAGTTCTTCTTCTAATCTTTCCTTTTCATCATTCTCCTGTCTGAGATGTCTCTGGGCTTCCTGGAGCTTTTTTCGGAGGTCGGCTTCTTGCTCTCGGGTGCTATCCTGGTCTTGTAATGCAAATTGACGTGTTCGCTTCTCCTGTTCTAGCTGATCTTCGAGCCTCTCGCGTTCGGCCTTTTCTGCAGCCAGTTTCTTCTCTGCTTCGCGCAGCTGCTTTCGGAGGTCATCTTCTATTTTGTCATTACTTTCGCGTTTCTGCATTGCTCGCTTGGTTGCCTTCTTCTCATTGGCAAGCTCGACCTCGAGAGTGTTGACTTGGCGTTCTAGGGCCAATTTCTCTGCGAGTGTTGCTTGTTGGTGATTTACCTGCGATCGCAGGTGTTCAATCTCGGGCTTAAGAATGGCCAATTCACGGCTCAGAGCCAGCTTTTCAGCAAGTAAGTTGGTGGAGTCTTGGGTTGCACTATTCATGACTTGGAGCTCGGCCTATAGTGCAAAATTAGTACATGTATCCAATCAATGTATTCGAGTGGCATATGTATACTTTGAGGTTTGAGTATTCTCGCTCCTGTTTCCGCAATTGCTGTTCCTGTGAGCGAATTACATTCATTTTGGCTTCGATTTGGGCGCTTAAGCCGGCACATTGGACTGTGAGTTGTGTATTCGTGTCATTGTTCTGAGCCATTTGATCGCGCAAGGATGTGTTTTCGTCTTTCAACATGAGTATTCGAAGTCTGAGCCGTCGAACATCCTCATCCTTGATTAAGATATCGGTGTTGCTCGAATTCATCTGGTGCTTCAGCTCGAGGTCGTGAAGCAACTCTTTTCGCTATTTATAAGAATAATGATTAGCAAGGATTTAGAGTAAAGTAAAATGCGTAAGCAGAATATTCTTGATTCGGGCGAATACTGGGGTTGGGTTAATAGGATACCGTACCTTTTCGACTTCCATGTTTACTTGCACCTCGCGGCCCATGGTAGCCTTATCAAGCCTACCCATTAAGGTAGACGCGTTTGAATATTCTTAGAGGCTAGACTTAAATAGAAAAAAGAGGGCGAAATGCTAAGAAAATTAGAAAATCCCTCGAGCGATTTTGCGTTGTGAAGTAGGTATGTTCTACGAGAGAAATCTGGAATGAGGAGTTGAGATGGGTTGCTACGTAGTGGAAGAGCAACGGACGTGTTTGGTGGGCGAGAGTGGATTTGTTACGGGGAAGTCAACAGAGTACCGAATATGGTTTAGCGTTGGCGTCTTAGGTCGGTCCGTACCTAATTATGGAGATATGCATAATCTGAAATCAGATGCTGCCCAGGTGCATAAACACAATGCATAGTGCACTAATTGATCATGCACGGACCCTACATTACTTTATTCTCTCTAGGTACAGATTAGTTCGTACCTACGTACTTTATCCACGCGGCCAACGGAGCTTATGTGCCACCAAAGCTTCAAACTTCAATTGAGGACACCTTTTTGCGAACTTCAAAGCTGGAACTGACGCCGTTATCTTCGCAACAAATCATTGTTCTTCATCGTCGTCAACTGTGCGCAAGCACAACATCCCATCTCATATAAGACAACTTATTCTTTATGAGTTTATCTTCAAATTACCGACAATATGCGCTGGTTGCCTCTTCTACTTTCGTTTTCCCTTCCCTTTGGGTCTGTCGCTGCCAAGAAATCGTCTTCAGTCGATCGATTTAATGAATTCCACGCACAAGCTCAGGCTTCCTCTCCCATCAAGCTTGCCGACTCATCTTATAAGAAGCTGACCTCTGTTCCTCGAGACTACTCCGCCGCAATTCTGTTGACCGCTTTGGAGCCGCGCTTTGGTTGTCAACTCTGCACTGACTTCCAGCCGGAGTGGGAGGTGCTAGCAAAGAGTTGGACCAAAGGTGACAAGGCTGGAGAATCTCGTTTGATTTTCGGCACACTTGACTTTTCCAATGGAAGAGACACGTTTATAGCGGTATGATGGCTTACAACTATCGAATATTGCAACCGTAATGCTGATTACTAGTTTAATATAGCTTGGTCTCCAGTCAGCTCCCGTGCTGCTCCTGTTCCAGCCTACTGCCGGTCCGCATGCGGCCACCACTGTAGAAGCCATCCGTTATGATTTCAGCGGGTAGGTCACCCTACTGGTTTCTTGATAAATACCTACGCATTACTAAAGTTTTGACAGACCCCAGACTGCCGAGAAGATACACGAATGGCTTTCCCGTCACCTACCTGACCGACCTCACCCGCAAGTGAGCCGCCCCGTAAATTACATTGGATGGGTGGTATCAATCGTCAGTGCGCTGGGTGTAGCCGGCGTTATCTTCAAGGCCTGGCCATACATCTTGCCTGTCATCCAAAACCGAAATGTCTGGGCGGGCTTGAGCTTGATCGGTATTCTCATGTTCACCAGTGGTCACATGTTCAATCAAATCCGAAAAGTACCGTATGTGGCTGGTGATGGACGTGGTGGCATCAGCTACTTTGCTGGCGGGTTTCAAAACCAATTCGGACTTGAGACACAGATCGTCGCCTTCATGTGTAAGTACCGAACCGTTTTTTAAGCATATGATTCGCTCGCTAACGACAGTAGATGGCATATTATCTTTCGCCACCATCTCTCTAGCCGTCAAGGCCCCGAGAACCAGAGACCCTAAGATGCAGCAGCTCACTGTCATTGTATGGGGCGGCATCTTGGTCCTCATGTACAGTTTCCTGCTGTCTGTTTTCCGGGTTAAGAATGGCGGTTACCCGTTCAAGCTTCCGCCTTTCATGTAATCATCGGCAAGCACCTTACAAGGAATGGAGCATTTGTTCTTTAGTGGCTTGACGAGGCTGGGTGTTATTGTATGAGAGGAGCAGCAACCTGTTGGCTTGCATGCAAACGATGAAATCCGGGCTTCCTAGGAACAGGGGAGGTTCGGATACAAATAAAAGAAGATATGACGAGTCTCCTGCATTTCAAAGTGTGAAGCTGTAATCACCCGGTCTGAGCCACTGTAAAATGTAGGAATTCACTTTTCAATGGCTTGTTTGCCGGTGTTGACAAATGAACATCTCGAGTCGATGAGCCAATACCTGCATAGGTCGTCACCGGTCGAGTCATCTTGAAGATAGAGATCGAGTGGCGCACAAACACCATACGAGGACATTGCTACTTAATAAATGGCGTTGTTGCTTTTCACATTGATAGCCCCTTTAACCATTTATCCCATATACAATACTAACGGGAAATTTTGAATCCCCGAGGCCGAATTGCACAGGTACCAGAGACATTGACGATGGGCTGAATGGCTTGAACTAGCTGCTTAAATGCATCTTAGCTTTACATGAGTAACATTAAATTTAGCGTTTTATAACCTACCTTTTCTTCAAAGAGCAAAGTCATAGAAACTCCAGGCAGTCTGTGGGTTAGTCTAGAGTCTGGATTGATGCCTAGGCACCTTGGGTAGATTAGACATTTCATGAATGAAATGGGAAATATGCATCCTGTCCATTCAATAGAATGAGGCAACACATGGGATGGATGTTTGAGTTCCAATAATGAATGATCATCTGCCTGTTGCACCCCCACCCTGTAAATTGTAGAACCTAGGTACCTAGGTACATTACAAGTCACATTACAATTAAGCGACGTCAAGGGGTCATCTTAAGACGACTGATGCTTAAGCCGAAGTACCTACAAGGTACCTGGATACCCCCGGTAATGTTGTTATCGCAGTATCGATAGTGCAATTGATAGGCGTTCTTAAACTAAAGCGGATCAAATGACACACTCTGCTGCAACTGCTGCAGCTCATGTTTAAAGGTTCAGGGAAATGGCCTAAGGTTTAGCTAGCACGTCCTCCCCCCATCATTAACATTATTAACTATTAACTATTAGGCTAACCTTACTATCACGCCTCAGCATTTCAATCTTCCCTCTTACATTGTCGTTGGGACACACCTCTACTGGGATTTCGTCGTCTCCCTCTTCGACGCAAACTTCCCATCATAATATTCCAAAAAGATACTTGCCTGTCATCTTATCCTGTTATCCAACCACGCCGTCAGTGCCGACAACGATGAACTACCACCCCGCATCCCGACCCGTGGGATATCGTGATAGTCTACTGCTGGTCCCCCACACGCGACCTACGCGTCGGTGAATCTCTCGTTGATCTCACATAGTCCTAAACCGAATAAACTAGCTTCTGTATCGTTAATATCCTCATCATGGCGCTCTTCTTCCAGTCTTTTCGTAACTCCAGCATGCCCAAGCGGCTGCTGCGGTACACCTTATCGAGGTTGGATTACTTCGATACTGATGCCCTAGACATAGACCAGTTGGATTTTGCCATGGGAATGAACAATGTCTTCACATTACAAGATGTCGGCGTTAAATTGCAGGCATGTTTTCGCTACTTCACACCCATGACATGTTTGATGGGTTCTAGTATTAGGGAGCTAACTCCATGGCTGGGATAGAAACTTGAACAGCTACTACAGCTCCCACCGTCCTTTGAGGTCCAGAAAGCCAAAGTGCTATTGCTCCGAATCACCGTACCCTCTGCCATCTATACGAGCCCTATCACTGTCGAGATCGATGGCGTTGAGATAAAGCTCAAACTTGCTTCTAAAGACGAAAGCTCTAAAGCACCATCAAGTGGTGCCGCGCATACGAAAAAGAAACCCGGATCATCTAAAGAAGGTGACCCTGTCCCACATGCCATTGATTTGGCCCAGTCATTCTTGGAGACACAGCCTTCGAAGGATACGGAAGAACTTCAAGCTGCCCTCGAAGCCGAAACCCAAGACCTCGGTGCCTCCGTGTCGAGTAGTGAGGATGGGAGCGACGAGGACTATCCTCTGGGAACCGGTCAACCCCTCTCACTACCCACCTTCCTAGCAGACTTTTTGCAAGGCATAGTTGATCGATTACAAGTCTCTATCAAAGGCGTGACATTTCATTTAGATGTCGAAGTTCCTGTTGAACACAACTCGACCGTGCCCGAATTAGTTACCTTCCAACTGGCTATCGATGAAGTAAAGGTTGAAGGTGTCACAACAGAAGCAGGCGCGACGGCCGCAGAGGATGGACCTCAACCCCTTCTCAAGGAAGGAAAACGGTTCGTCGGATTAAATAAGATTCGGGCGAGTTTGATCTCCGAGGCAAATGTTTTCTCCAATCTAGTGCGGTCACCGTCGATACCTTCATCATTTACGACGAACTCGCCGGCTTTTACGAGACAACCGACTGCGTCTGAAAAGTCTATCTCGCCGGTGATGCATCCATCGGATTGGCGTTCTAATCCTGATGATCTAGCACAGAGTCACGATCACCATTCTCTAATAGACAGTGAAGAGGCCTTCAACATCCCGTATGAGCTAAGTGGGAGTGAATCAAATGAGACACAGGATGAAGAAAGGTCTACGCCATCAACCCCGCGCGCTCTCGCGCCACAAATCCCACGAGATGAACCAGAGCCAGATCCTTTCTTACAAGCAGCTCAGTCATCCATTGATACGCCACCGGACCCTTGGTCATCATTGACACGCACCGCTCAGTCCGAACCAGCCCTAGAGCACCCGCAAAAATGGGGAGAAGGGTCCGTGGAGTCATTAAAAAGCACCGATTATCGGCTCCCTGAATCAGATGGAAGTGATGGGGCACCGTCTTTAAGCGAAGACCTGGCACGGTCTCAGTTGTTCAGCCACGAGGAAGCAGAGAGCATGTACATGAGCGCATTTTCCCATGCTGGGTCTTCCCAGGTGGGCCAGGCCCCTCAGGCTATGCCTGGCGGTTGGGACTCGGAGCCCTCAAGCGCGCAGAATTCACCAAAGGCGAAGCGCGGATCCCAATCCTCACTTTTAGATTCTCCAAAGCATATGTCCATATCTGATGATCCTCTTATTGACGATCCAATTTCTTCACTAAATCAAGGTTCATCGCCGGATCCTGAATTGGAGCATGGCCCTGTCGCTGACAACCTCGAAGCAAAGGAGTCGGATAATGTCCCTTCTGATCATGTAGAGAAAGAAGACGCTTCCGCAGAGGAGGCTGCAACGCCGAGGGGACCAACACGCTTAGTCAAAGAACTTGTTTCCTTCAGCGCCATCTCACTATATATCCCTTCGAATCATCAACACATAAAAGTGGCATATGCTAGCGAAGAATCGGGCTCTGAAGCGCCCCGAACTCGCTTGGGCCGCCCAGCTTCTCCAAATCTTCCCGGGGCCTTCTCTGTCTACGGGGGCGACCAGTCAACTGCGTCAATAGCCCCAGGCCCAAGTACACTCCACCATGAGACTCCATCCGACAAGGCTCTAGAGGTGGTGATATCATCCTTAGACATACGTTCCGATCTTTCAACCGGGTTCTTATTGACTATGGTAGTGTCGCGGATCCTTTCAGCTTTGAAAGAACGGCCTCAGCCTCCCCCTAAACATAAAGCGAAGACCGAAGTTAAGAGTGAACCCCCATCCATGCCTGACATCAAGATTATTGCGGAGCAGATCACCATACACTTTCTTGAGAACCTGGTCGGAATTGCTGATACGCCTGAACGATTGTTCAACCCTAACCCTGCTTCCTTTACTGCCGATGCCCTTTTATCTGCTACTATCCAAGACTTAATCGTCGGCTTGTCAGGATCGGCGTCCTCGACGGAGACTTCAGTTGATGTGGGTAAATTCAAGCTGGGATATGGGAATGATGAGATAATTTCCTTCGATCAGCGCCTACAAATGCGAGCTTCGGTCATGGATGCGTTTCCTCCTACCGGCGCGGACATCTCTGTCAAATATATGCAAACACCCACCACGACAAGATGTCAAGTGACAACTTTACCACTTCACGTTAAGGTAGATCTTCAACGACTGGATGAGACATTCAGTTGGTTTGGAGGTCTAAGTGGCTTCCTGAATATGAGTTCATCGATGACATCAAATACTTCTCCCCCCCCTCGCAGTCCTGCAAGACCGCCGCCAAAACCACGCGGAGTAAGATTTGACGCGCCTATTCGCCCAGACGACACATCTGCAAGCTCTGAGAATAAAGTGAACATGAGACTAGGCGGTTTCCGTTTAGAGCTTGTTGGGAAGGAATGCAGCGTATCCTTGGATACAAGCGCTGTGAAACTAGTCAATCGGGAGGAAGGACTCGGTATTGGCATTTCAAAGACATACCTCGCAGGTCCATATATGAAACGATCTATGGGCGATCCCCCCATTAACGCCGTAATTTCAGATATTCGTATTGAATATCTCACGACGCCGAAGGACAATGACCTTGAAAGACTCTTGGAGCTCATCATACCTTCCAAGTATAAATTCTCTAAAAATGATGACGAGATCATGGTGGACACGTTACTTCGACAAAGGAGGAAAGGGGGAGTGTTACGCGTCAACGTGGCTGGTCTAGAAGTCACCGTTGGGAAGATTCCGCATCTCCAAGTATTACCCGGACTGGGTGAAGAGATTGCACGACTGTCGACCGTCGCTAAATACTTGCCTGAAGACGATCGGCCAGGCATTCTTACATTAGGTCTTGTCCGTAAACTGGATGTTACGGTGGATGTAGGTGGAAAATTTGGCTCAGTACAAGCATCTTTGAAAGATGTAGAAGCTGGCCACATTACTATCCCTTCCTTAGTTGCTCTCGGGGTAGGATCCATCTCAGTTCGACGAAACCATAGTGAGGAGTTAGTTGGGACAGCCATCTCATCTATGGAGAAGGTAGGCCACGGACCCGTCTTGACGCTGAGAATAATCGGGGATGAGATGGAACCAGTCATCAAGGTTAGAATGCGGAATCTCAATATCGAGTATCGCGTCCCGACCATCATGGATATCCTGGGTCTTGCTGAAGATACAACCCCACAAGACTTTGAGGCGTCTCTAGCAGCCTCTGTAGCAAATCTTGGCGAGCACGCCCATGCAGCTATTACAGGAAAGCCTCAATACCGTCCTCCGATGCCCAACGAAGGCAAAGCCCGAGATGCAAAACCGACAAAGGTTGACTTCATTTTCCAAGATTGTTTGCTAGGTCTAAATCCACTAGGACTGACATCCAAGCTGGTAATTGTGTTAACGGATGCTCACTTCGAAATTGCCCTCTCTAACGGGGATGGTGCGAAAGCCCTAGGCTATTTGAACCGAGCATCGGTGCTTCTTATCGACGACGTTTCGATGCTGGAATCTAAGGAATCTTTATCGACGACTCGAAGGCGCAGCGCGAATACTCCCACTCCGCAAGTAGTAGAACTATGCCAACAAGGATATGTGGATATTTGCTTTATTTCCTCGGCAAAAGCGACGATCCAAGTCGGCACCAATAAAAAAGATGGCAATAAATGGGTTGATGTAGAGTTGCGAGATGACCTTCTCGTGCTAGAGACTTGCGCAGACTCAACACAGACACTCATTGCCCTGACCAACGCGCTCGCACCCCCAACGCCACCCAGCAAAGAGATTAAATATAGGACAAAAGTGGTTCCTGTTCAGGATCTTCTTGCGTCTATATCTGCCGACGCATTTGGTAGAGCTGAAGGCGACTATGACTTTGACAACGACTTTGGATTAGCACAAGAACTTGGCGGAGATGATGGGGAGTTCGATCTTGCAGACTCCGGCCAATCAAGTCCTCTCGCAGTTGACTCTCGTTACTATGATGAACCCTCAGTCGAGGCCCAGCTTTTTGATGCGACAGACTCCATGATGTCAGAGAGGACAACAGCACAGGACACAACAGATGGCGTTCTGCTTACAAACTTTAGTAGTCAGCCAGATGAGCTGGGCGATGACGATGACCTAGTCATACATGAGAACTACTTCGGGTCAGGGTCCGTCATTCAGGGTACTGCTCACCGTTGGAATTCTTCAAAGAACGAATACGATGAAGAAAATGATGCTAAGGTCCAGCGGAGCCCCCTTTCCGTTCGTGTGCGTGATGTTCATTTCATATGGAACCTCTTCGATGGCTATGATTGGAACCGTACCCGTGAAGTCATCTCGAAGGCTGTACACGATATTGAGATTACGGCAATTGAACGGCAGTCGCGCCATGACCGGGCTCGCGTAAGTAGCGATATGGAGATAGTAGAAGAAGAGACCGTGATCGGAGATTTTCTCTTCAATTCGATTTACATAGGCATTCCTGCAAATAGGGATCCGCGAGAACTTGCCCAGGCTATCAACCAAGAATTAAACGACGCTGCTACCGAGACCGAGTCAATAGCAACGACAGCGATGACTGTCACACCAAGTCGACAAGGCAACGCTTACCGAGCCAAAAAGAGGCTTAAGCTAACCCGCAGCAAGCATCACAAGATCACCTTTGAGTTGAAAGGCGTCAATGTGGACCTAGTCACATTCCCCCCTGATTCTGGCGAGACGCAGAGCTCGGTTGATGTTCGGATCAAAGATCTTGATATCTTTGACCATGTACCGACGTCGACGTGGAAGAAATTTGCCACCTATGACCAAGATGCCGGTGAACGAGAGATGGGGAGCAGTATGGTTCACCTCGAAATTCTCAACGTCAAGCCCATTCCCGAGCTGGCGGCGTCTGAAATCGTACTGAAGGCTACTGTTCTGCCACTCCGCCTGCACGTGGACCAGGATGCTTTAGACTTCATTACACGGTTCTTCGAGTTCAAGGATGAATCTGCCCCTGTTCATTCATCGCCTAGCGATATACCTTTTGTACAGAGAGCCGAAGTAAACTCCATACCTCTTAGTCTCGACTTCAAGCCCAAACGTGTCGACTACGCGGGTCTACGATCGGGCCACACAACCGAATTCATGAACTTCCTGGTACTTGATCAATCGCGGATGGTGCTGAGGCACACAATTATCTACGGTGTCTCGGGCTTCGACAGACTTGGAAAGACATTGAATGATATCTGGATGCCTGACGTCAAAAAGACCCAGCTCCCTGGTGTTCTTGCCGGTCTCGCCCCTGTTCGCTCTCTGGTCAACGTTGGGAGTGGCTTCAAGGACCTTGTTGAAATTCCCCTCAGAGAATACAAGAAGGATGGCAGAATAATCCGGAGCATTAGTAAGGGTGCCGTGGCGTTTGCGAAGACCACGGGCACAGAGATCGTCAAGCTTGGAGCCAAGCTAGCTGTCGGTACGCAGTATGCCTTACAAGGTGCCGAAGGTGTCCTTGTCAGGCAGCCGGAGCCTCGTGAAGTCGCAGGATGGGACGACGACGAAGAAACAGACCCTGAAGAGCCGAAACAGATCAGTCTGTATGCGGACCAACCGACAGGTGTTATGCAGGGACTGAGGGGCGCCTATTCGAGCCTTGCACGTGATCTCAACGTGGCAAGAGATGCCATCATAGCAGTCCCTGGCGAGGTGATGGATAGTCAAAGCGCCCAGGGAGCTGCCAAGGCTGTTCTCCGACGGGCACCAACAATCATTTTCAGACCTCTCATTGGCTCAACCAAGGCGATTGGACAGACTTTGATGGGAGCTACGAACGCATTGGACCCGGAGAATCAAAGAAGAGTGGATCAGGCAAGTCTACATCCAAGTCTAATCATAAATGAATTCCTGTACTAACCGATTTATAGAAATACAAGCGATATTAGTAATTGTTGGCTTGATACCTAGCATGATTTGGGCACGGAGTACGGATACGTCACGGGCTTTGCTTACGTTCGACACTTGCATGAGACTTGCATGACACATGACGACAGTGCATCATAGACGGCGAACAAATTGATTTTTTTTGATGCTATAGATCCATGAGATTGGCAGGGCATTGTATTTTTGGGATAGGATAAGGCTTAGGGAACTTCAAGCATTCCGCTACCTAACTCCACGGCATCTACTTGCTCCAACCACAACGTTAGTCTGTATTCAATGGGCAGATGGATTCGGGGCGTCAACTAGATGCCATCAGACGACTCCAAATAAATTTGAGTTAGATCTAGAGCAAATTCATTTTTGTCATTTCTTGGTAACTATTGTAGATATATGTATATGTATTATTAGGAGGAATAACTAGTATGCACATATCTTGATATCTATTGCTCACCCCAACGACCTTGAGGATTTCGAGTTGTTCAACTCGTTTAATCATAACATGAGAGAGCTTTTATAACTTAAGAACCTCTGACCCCCTCTTGATAGTAAAAGGGAAAAGGCCATAATTTACATAATCGTATAGTGTTTGGACTTTAAGACCACTGGACTAAGTCAGCGATGTGGAGTCCGTCATAGAAAAGGAGTGGGTTACGCTAACAGCTCTACATGCAATAAGCGGGGTTGGGTATCTATACCCCGTTATAAGCTGTAAGGTGGCGGACTTCATGTCTCCGTCCCTCTCTACTCAGGACCTCCTCTATTATCGAAGTTTTTATTATACACAACGCAAGTAAACATGGATTCGCAAGTCAAATACCTACTCTCACTCGGTGCTATTCGAGAACGTGCGAAAGTCGTAGGGGATGCTGCTAAAGCTGGGAACTTGACCCATTTCGACCTCCACGAGGACAAACTGGATGAGGTTGCGGATTACGTAACGTCCGTCATCAAGGTCTAGCATGCACTCTCTCATATACATAAACCTGCTATCATGAAACTCACTGTATCCGACAGCGTGACTTCGGCCCGGACAGGTTCGACACGATCCCGCCTCACGGGCGGTGGCAGCACTTCGAGGTCGGGGGCGTGCCGCGCGTGGCGGAGATGACGCAGGGGTGGAGGGCGGCCGGATGCGACGACTTGGAGCTGACACGCCGCCTCATCGACCTGTTCTTCGTCTCCGTGCTACTGGACGCGGGAGCCGGCGACCGCTGGCGCTACGAAGAGCCCGGCACCGAGCCGCGGACGTACGAGCGCAGCGAGGGCATCGCCGTCGCTAGCCTTTACATGTTCAAGGCTTTGGACTTTACTGCCGCGAAGGCTAGCGGGGTTCCAGTAGTCGATGGTGGGTTTGATTTCTGATTTCCTTGGATGTGTGGAGGTGTTTTGCTAATCTAACTAATGTGTAGGAAAGGGCTTGGAGCAGCTGACGACGGACGCGCTGGCTGCGGGCTTTCAGGTGTCGGATGAAAACCCGATGTTGGGAGTCGAGTCTCGCGCGGCGCTTCTTAGAAGCCTGGGGAAATCCCTCCTTGCTCACTCTGATATATTCGGAACTGAAGGCCGACCTGGCAACCTCGTTGGTAAGGACTCTCACCGGTGTATTCCGCAATGAAGTGTGTAATGTTACTAAGCAGATACCTAGACCACATGCTGAGAACCGCTGGAAACTCGCCGAAACTCGATATCCTCATCTTCTGGGACGTGCTGCAGAACCTCCTCATCCCCATCTGGCCCCAGGACCGAACGACCATCAACGGGTTTCCCATTGGCGACGCATGGCCGCTGAGCACTCTAAAGAACCAGACTACGTCTCCCAAGTCTGAAGACGGTGCCGACTTCATCCAACCCTTCCACAAGCTTACCCAGTGGCTCACATACTCGCTCATGGTCCCGTTCCAACGGGTCCTAGGCAAGCAATGGATCAACGCCGAATCCCTGACCGCCCTGCCCGAATACCGCAACGGCGGCCTGTTCGTCGACCTGGGGGTCCTATCCCTGAAACCGGAGACATTGGACCGGGGCTTACAAGCATCCGGGGAGGCGCTCCCCCTCTTCGACGCGGGAGACGACGTCATCGTCGAGTGGCGCGCCATGACCCTGGTCCTCATCGACATCCTCTACGGCAAGATCCTGTCCCGCATGGACGGCGGCGTCCGCCTGACCATGGCGCAGGTCCTCGAGGCCGGCACGTGGAAGTCCGGACGCGAGGTCGCGGCGAAGCTGAGGCCGGAGACGAAGTCGAGCCCGATTATTATTAAAAGCGACGGGACGGTGTTTTAAAGGGGGGGGGGGGGGGGGGGGGGGGGGGGGAAAAATGGGGTTAATTTATTTGAAAGGCAAAATCCAAAATTTTAAATGGGGTTTTTAATTAAAGCCAATTTTTATATTTTACATAAAACCCGGCGGTT